>VWPV01000773.1:12500-116853 GCA_013389885.1 Geococcyx californianus
TTTCTTGCAAGTGTGTGTGTGTGGCTGGCTGAGGCTTCCCAAGCAGATTCTCATTTGCAGTGCTCGCTGCTTGGGCTTCAGGGAGCTTCCTCTCCCTTTTACACTAGTTCTGCCTCTGTGCAGGTCTCGCAGCTTCCATGGGAAATCATCTCCTAGCAACACTCCCCAAAATAAATCCTCACGCAGACCCAAGATTGCGGCCACGCTGCAGCCCACCTGCAACAGGTGAGGGCTGGCACGTGGGGATTTACATCGAGAGCCACGGATTTTCAGAGAGGGAAAAGGAAGAAAACCCAGCACGCCTCAAATTTCTACTTGCTGGAGTCAGAGGCGCTCCCAGCAAACTGCAGGGAAACAGCAGCAGCCTCAGTGCTGCTTCTGGGCACACCGTCACCTTCAGCCGTGTCCATTACTTGGGAGAGGTGCTGCTCGCTCGGATGCCTTTCCTCTGTGCCATCCTTGTGTCGGTGCATGGCCCCGCGCCAGTACCTACCCAGGGGCCAGCACACTCCAACCTCAACCCAGCTTTGGGAAGCGGTGCTGGAAGGAGTTTCCAAATGAAGAGCAAGGCCCATGGGTGGATGCCCCGTGGCTTGGTGGTGAGCCGTGCTGGTAGGCACGATGCACCACAAACCAGGCTGCTCCTTAATGGCCCATGGAGTGCAGTGAACACTGCAAGAAGTTGCACCTAATAAAGCTCACCAATGCCTGCACCGCGCAGTCCCATCAGCAGCTCTCCACCCCACAGCCCACCTCTACCACCTGCCAGGCGGCACCAGCCACTGCTCATCACAGTGAGCACAGACTGAAATGCTGACACAATGCCAGGCTTTATAGCTGCGAGCTCAAACGATACAAACACCTGGGAGGCACACGTGCACGTCCTAGCTGCCCATCCTGCCCCAGCGCGTTGCTGCGCCGGCTGCTCCAGAAGACGCTGTGGGATTCAAGAAGCAGGTGCAGAAAAGCAGGTTCTGGTGAAAGCACTGCTGCAGCAACATCAGGGCAACATGAGGCACGGCCGTGCTCCCCTGCAGTGTGCCACCCCACACCATTTGCTGTAACACAGGAGGATTCGTCCTCAGGGGTACAGGCAAGTGCCAGCAGGAACGTCAGCCCACGCTGCCCACGCAGCTGCCCTGGCACCTGCACCAAGAGCAACCCCAAACATCAAAGCTGCTTCCCCACAGCTGATTCCCCCTCCTTTTCCATTCAACCCAAACACTGTTAAGCGTCCCATACCCATTAAGGTCGACCCTGACCAAACAAGTCAGAAAGATTTAAGAGGGACTGAGGATGGCATTTGGCAACAGTTTGTCTTTGCGAGACTCTAAGGACAAAGCCTTAATTTGTTTGTTTATACAGAAGCCCTGCCAAGGGGTACGAGGTACGAGTCTGCTCTGGGCTGAGGGGATGGGGACCCCAGAGCTGACCACAGCACAGCCACACGACATGCACAACCCAACCCAGGCTGCTCCAGCTTTTGAGGCTCAGAAATCTTCATTAAAAACAAAAAAAAAAAAAAAAAAAAAAAAAGAGTCAAGACCTTCCCATACTCAAACCGATCGTGTGCTTTCCTGCGGAGGGGATGCACGACGTGTTTCAGAGCAGGGTTCAAATGGCTCAGAAGGGCCTGAACAGCTTTTGTAGGCTGCTGGTGAGTCCCTCCCCTCGCCCTGGGGACACTATAGAGCGCTACCCAACCACTTCAAGTCGGTGCCATCAACACCTTGTCGTTTCCAAAAGCTCCATGTGCTTCCCTCAAGCACCAAGTCTTGCTGCCCTGAGAGCAAACAGCTCCGTCCTGAGACCCAGCTGCCCAGCGTGAGGTTTCACCAGCTGTGACAACGGAGAGGAGCCATGTGTCTGGGAGTCAGGAGGAAGCCCTTGCATCATGGCCAGACGTCTCTGCGTTAGATAGACTCACTGCGTTTCTCCCAGCAAGGAAAACACGTCCAAGCACCACGAGCTTTTCCCACAGCAGCCCAAATTCCTGTTGGCAGAGCCACGGCTGAGCAAGACGTGGGCAATACAGAAGAGCCCCTTTCTATTTCAGGGCCCTGGGTGAGGTGGATGAAAATCACAAGGCTCCCAGTTCCCATGGGAAAACATTAATAACCTCCTAAACACTGTCACATCCTTTAACGTGTGTGCTATTATGGGATGCTGAGAAAGAAGCCATTGGGTTGGTAAGCACATGGGGCTCCTTCCCACCAGGCACTGCCGGGACAGTCCCACTGTGCCAGAGCCCCGGCACAAGACGTGACTCTGGGTGTCTGTCCCCGCTGCTGACAACATATTTGGAAAGGAAATCCTCCCACGTGGCCTCGACGACTGCGAGGGAAATAAAGCCAACAGCTCATCGAGACCTGCCTGCTTCACACCAATTAACATAAAGAGCTTATTTTAAAGGCTCTCACTTCGATGCAAATCCTGCCTCATAAACAAACCTTACAGGTCTCAGCCCCGGGCTCCACGGTAAGTCCCGATCCGATTAGCTACTCCACGTGCCTTAAATTCCCCCCTGTAGTTACCAATGAATAAAACTATAAATTCTGTTTGCTGAGATATATTCAACACGTGCCTGATTTCAACTTGGAGTGCCCTTTTCAGCGATATTTAGTGAGGCTGGGACCTCTCTGGGTGAGAGACAAGTGCCCTCATTTGTTCCTTTGCACCAGTTGTTCTCCAGACCACCACCCGCCCGTCACAGCTCGAGACCTCCAGAGCGGTCCAGCACACACTGAATGTATCTCCCAACGTTGACTATTTTGGGATACCTGCCTAAACCAGAGAGCACAGCACAAGGTGTAGAGTTCAGTATATTAAAAACAGGAGGAGGATCTCATTAGAAGGGTGTCCAGCAACAGTCTTCTGACTCACTCTGAGCAATAGTCCTGGAAAGCACCCGTGGGAAAAATGCTTTGTTTAGGTGAGTTTACCTGGGTGGGATGAGGACTGAGTATTGCTGCAGGAACAGCACACGCTTGTCAACTCCAGAAGCCCTGGAAAAGCAGTTGGATGAGGAAACACCATCACCCTGTGCAGAAAAGGCACTCGTTAGCTGATGGTTTAAACAAGGTCAGCAACAAAACAGATCCACAGGCTGCTCCTCCACAGCTCAAGGAACCCCAAGGAAACTCTCCATGGCTCCTCTGAGAATGAGCCTTTCACCCCTCCACCAACACCCGCTTTCTTTCCTCAGAGAATTAATTTGGCTTCTCGTTTTTTCCACTTCCATTTAAACACACAAGCCTGAAAGCTCCCCAAATTGTAGCAGAGCCCAGCAAAGCTGTTAAGTAATGAATATCCCTGCCTCGTTAGCTTCAGCCCTGGGCCACACCGCTCGCCACCACAGCAAACTGGTTCCAGGTCACCTCGGTGGGTACCTACCCATCAATAAAGATGGTTTGATCCTGGGTCAAAACCAGCCTGAATTCTTTCCCTCACCTAAAACACTGCTTTTTTCCATGCTGTTTAAAAACAGGTAGAGAAGCAGGAAAATGATCAAGTTATTAGAGCTAACTGAATATTAAGTATATAGCTCATTCATTTGGGTTTCTTCCCTGTCTTCATAAGCAAAGCAGAGTCTCTAGGTGATACCTGGGGCATTCACCTTGACTTCTCTCGTGTCAAGTCAGACCCCACAGCCTTCACTTGGGAGGAAAGGTGTCTTTCCCTTACAGCAATGGATATTTCCCAAACATGGACTAAATAACTTGGCCCTGCAGTAGAAGACAACAAGGGATGCATTTCTGAAAAGTAAAAGATATAAAAGCTTTTCATTAAAGGTTCCTCACAGGCCGTCCAAGACAGCAATTAAACTCCCCAGCCAGGAGCTGCAGTTCGTCCGCAGTCAGCACTGGGAGCGCTGGCAAAGGAACAAATACTCTCAAACCTGTTGAAAGATCAGTAGACACACACATGGCCCTCAAGTCTCATCGCTGTCCTTCCCCAAGAGTGGAACAACTCCTCTGCCAGCGCCAGGACTTCCCCACCAGTGCAGAACAAGAATCTCCCCTTGGCCTGGAGGCAACAAAGCAAGAAGGTTTGATCTTACATTAAATTCATGGCAGAAAGTGAAGGCAGACGCTACTGGAAGCAAACGAGGAGTCTGCTGGAAAGCAGAGGCAGGAACACTTGTGATTTTGGCATTGAAAGTGTTACAGAAAACATGCCATAAAGCTCCTCCAAGGCTTTAATTTCCCTCCCCCCAATCTTCCTTTGATTTTGATCACCTCTTCTCCTCGTGTCCTTTGAACTTTTAAAAAGGCGCTTTGAAGATGTGTCAAAGCAGTGTTTTCATTCCCGGGCTCCTCTTTGATGCTCCTGCATGTGAAGTGCAGCCTCGCAGGATGTGGGAGCCGGAGGAGACGAAAGCCGAGACTCAGAGGAAAGGACAGAAAAGTAAAAGTGTGGCTGCGTGTTTGTCAATAACTCGTGGGGACACGCGGGCCGACGCAGGCAGCCGCCCTGACTCTTGTCGAATGCGTTGACTTCTGGTCTAGAGAGACCTGGCTGGAATTCTACCCAACCTGCTGCTCCGAGGGAACTGTGGGCTGGTGAAGCGTGAGGTGGGAAGCGATGGGGATGGGGGAAAGGAGCAGCTGGCTGGGAAGTCCCTTCATCCCAAACATCTTCATCTCCCGTGTACTCCCAGGACCCCAGATTTAGGAACAAAACACGAGAAGAGGCAGCCTACCCTGGGGAAGAAGCAGTGATGAGCAGCCCATGCTCAGCTCCTGACAGTCTGTCTCCAACCTCAGAGGCTTAATTCGGCCTCTGCATCCAAAAAACACAATGCAGCCAATTTGTTTGGGTTTGTCAAAAACAACTGCTGGCCCAGATCAGTCTTACTGTGAGAACTGGTCTTCAGCAGGTACAGTTATTGTGCAGAGAGTGGATATGCAGCTATTCTGAAGTAGCTGCTAGATGCAAAATTCACTGTATCATTAACTCTATTCACTGGTTCTTCTATTTCGAATCTGTGTCACCTGCATTGAAACAAATCCCACTTTCCTAATTTCATTTTGAATCTCAGGAGATGAAGATGTTGTTAAAGCCCTGAAAGACGTAATCCCACAGCATGGACAAAACCTTAATTTAAGTTTTAAAAAGGTTTCTAACCCCAGTGGTGAGGGCAGAATGACTGGAAATAACAACTAAATTTGAAAGAGTTAATGAATTAATTCAAGCAAACTGAAACGTACTGCAGGTTTGTGTTTTATGAACTCCAACCCTTGACTTCTAACTTGATCCTCTAACATCCTGCTCACTGCAGGGGGCTTGGACTGAATGACCTCATGGTCCCTTCCAACCCAAACCATATTATGGTTCTGTGATTTGGGGATATGTCCAACTCTCAATATTTGAGCATTCTGATGCTGAAATGCCACCACAAGTCATGATGGAAATCCTTGCCACCAGCCAGGCCCTCCCCGCTCCCAAGCTGAGCCCTGAGGGGCCCCGCAGGGCATTTTCTCTTACAGAAATCAAAGTCCCCAGCCGGGAGCAGCCAGGACAGGGACGGGCTGGCTCCTCTTGTGAAACCCCGGCTCCAGCATGCGAGGAAGAGGCTTTTTCTTCCAAAGAGCGATGGTTCAAACGTGATGCCATTTGCCACAATAGGTACCATCTGTGCCACGTGCTCTGGGGTTGCCACAGTGCAGGGTGGGACCTTCCTGTCAGAAAAAGGCAGAAAGACCAGAGAAAGGATTACATGCAACCATATAATCCTGCATTTGTAGATACTTAAATATCGATGCTGCAGGATTATGTACATTTGATATTTCCTGGATCGAGTCAACTGTGCAATTCATGCCAATCAAAGTTACAAAGAGGGGTTTTTCCTTTAAAAAAAAAAAAAAAAACAGAGACAAAAAACCCCAAGCCCACTTCCAGCACTCTGCCAGCAGCAGGCTGCCTTTCACCAAATGCCACTCACTTTGCACTCCCCACGTGCACATGTGACATCCCCACAGGGAACAGCTGTGTCCGTGGCGCATAGAGCATCTCTGCCACCCAGCACCCACAGATCAGCCCGTCAGCTCCAGGACTTGGCAGTGGTGGGTTCACCCCTCGTCCTGTCCCACCTCTGGCTGCTCCAGTCATAAAGACCCTGCTGTCGAACAGGCAAAACAGTATTAAATAATCAAAACAGAATGAAATGATCTGCGCACACATACTACGCGTTCACCAGAAATGGGTGCTCAGCTTCCCAGCCCATCCTGCAGGCAGACGATGGAGCTGCTGGCAGCAGAAGGAAGTGGACACAGAGCTCACCACCAGCACCAGCTCTTCAGAGCCAGGAGAACTGCAGGGCTCAGAGCACGCTTTCCATATTGAAATGTCTTCCCCACAAATCAGAAAGCCCATAGTTGCAGCCCAGGCTTCAGGTAGGTGACCTTTTCCCCCTCCGGAGTTTCTTTCTGAATTAGAATTGGACTCTTCCGTGGCGGAGGTGGTTTTGCAACACAGGTCTCTGAGGCACGACACCACCGGTTGGAGCCTCTCAACTTTATTTAACCTTTGTGTAGGGAACTGCATTAACTCATCACAAGAGAACCTCTCGGCAAGGGAGAAGCAGATGTTCAGGCGTCAGATAAGCTATAAGCAAGTCCATGGTGTTTATCAGCAGGGATGTGGGGTTGGGGTTAGGTTTGCTGTTTTTAAAGGCTGACCAGCGGCAGGAGTTATTCCAAAATAAGTGAAAATTATCCTGAAAACTGCTTGAGGGGCTTTTGAAAGAATGTTTTTCCTCTGTTGTTCCTTTTCACCTGCAATATCGATTTCTTTCCTTTTTTTTTTAAACTACAGCCAAGTATCTGCTCCCGAGACTGAATGCAGATGCAGCTGGAGCAGGAAATCTTAGCTTGTGTCCAACCTGGGAATTTTGCACTTTAAACTTGAGATAAGGAGAGAACTTCATCTGAAAGACACACGTCCCCTAACACAAGACAAATAGGTTTCCAGAGGGGACACCCCACAGCACTTCTGAGAAACCAGCACTGCAGAAAACAAAAATCTGAAGAGCTATTTTGATTTTAGTGTGCATTTTTTAAATTATTCCTATTTCATACACTCCTCTCTGCTTGCTCTTTAAAAAAACACCACTAAAATATCCACGTGAAAAATCACTTCTTTTGATTTTGTCTAACTTGTCCGGCATCTGTTGGTTACAGAACCATGGAATGCTTTGGGTCAGAAGGGACCTCAAAGCCCACCCAGTGCCACCCCTGCCATGAGCAGGGACCCCTCCCACTGGGTCAGGGGGCTCCAAGCCCCATCCAACCTGGCCTGGAACCACTCCAGGGATGGGGCAGCCACCGCTGCTCTGGGCACCCTGGGCCAGGGCCTCCCCACCCTCACAGCAAAACATTTCTGCCTGAGATCTCATCTCAGTCTCCCCTGCCAGGGGCTATGCCAGGAGTTATGCCAGGAGCTCAAATCCTCAGCTCTGATTTAAGCCAAAGCAGGTCTCCAGTGGCAAAATCTGACCGTCTCTTCTTCATCAACTGTATGAGCAGACACAGAGGTGCAAGGTGAAACCTTGCATTTGAGTTTCCCAGTGCTCATGTGTGGCCATGAATTTCACTACAGGCCAGACTGCACTACTCAGAAATGTTTTAAGCTGAATGACTTAAATCCTGCAAAAACCACTGCAAAATTGCTTGTATTTATATCAATAACTGCCCAACATTCTATGCAGAAAACCCCGTACTATTGTGTTATACTGCATTAACGCCAGCCACTGACAGCGAGTTCTGGTGAATCGCTTCACGGCGGTTTAGAAGTTACCCTTCCCAGCAGCATTAGTGGAACCAAGCTTCCAATCCACAAAGAGAAATGACTTGTCCAAAGCCATGCAGACACACAACTCTACAGACCTTGGAAATCATGGATAAAGGAACGGTAACTGCAAGTCAGCAACTGTTAAGTTTCAATTTAAGTACATACACACCCACCCCCTCTGAAAGGAGAATGGGATTAGGGGTGTGACATCCCCTCCATGCCTAGGATTGCTTTCTTGAGGTGTTCAGAAGAAAGGCCAGGCCCTTTGTGGTGCCAGGCATCAACAGCACCAAAGCAAAGCGAGAGCTGTACTGCCCAGGAAGGCTCACAGAGGGTGAGGGAGATCTGCCAAAGCAGCCATGGCTCATCCTGGTGCAACCAGTTAGTTTTGGGAAGCGCCCTGGCAGCCTGGTTGCTCCTGCAACAGCTTCACACAAGCAAACCAAGAGAAACATTTTAGGTAGTAAATGAAAAACAAGTATTTTGTGAAAAGCATTTTGTGCTCCTAACCCACGTTCAGGCACCCAGAGCTGCAAATATAAAAGCTGGCACTCCTGAGAAACCCTGTGCCTGCACCATGGTTACCCAACACCTCAGGGCTTGGATTTCAGGTGATGTTTTCCTCCTCCTTAAGCCCTGCTCTCCTACTGACATGAAGCACCTTCCCCACGTCCCCCATTGCACCCAAGGACCTTCACCAAGAGGAGGGAGGGGAGGAGAGAGCTCAGCAGCCACCCTGCCACTGCCAAACCCACTTTTAAGCAAACTAGGTCAAATTCAAATGCTTTGCTCTCAGCTGAAGGTCACTACTGTCTCCCCAGTCCGTGCCGGGCAAGCTAAAATGTATTTACATTGAGAAGATGCAGAGAGGTTTTGGAGCTGGAAGTGGTTAGAGGAAAAACAGGCTCTTAAAGAGAGCGTGTGCATGAGCGCGCGCATCTGAAGTGCTGAGCGCAGAGGGAGCAGAATTTAAAACCCAAGTCACCAGACATTTCCCTCAATGGGCACGGGCGCCAGCCCTGCGCTCCCACTCCTGGTCAAGCACTGGTAGGTGCTCCTGGTACAAACTATAGCACTCACCAGAGGTAAAGGGCTTGGATAACATTTGCAAAGTCCTTGGACATGGGAAATCCAAATCCCACTTTACAGAGGCAGAGTCTGACAAAAGCATAATGGAAACAGGCTTCCGATGGACAAAAAAAAGGGACTCCTTGACACACACACAAGCCCACGCAAACTTTCCAGCCTGCCCTCCAAGCGTGAGCACTGGCGTTCCCACTGAGTGCCAGAAAGCATCCAGAGAAAAAATAAACTCATGATTAGACTGAACATGCCTCTTTGCCTGAATTCCTGCAGAACTGAAACAAGCAGTTTTGCAACAGGAGCAGGGATTACCCTGATAAATTCATGTCTCTCCTGACTCCATACAGACAGGAATAAACATTTTGATGTTTGTCTGAAATCATTGAAGGAGACTTCATACGGAGCAAGGCTGGAAACACCCCTAGATCTGGAGCCACACCAGACTTTTGGAAAGTCCAGATCTGGATCAGGCTGCCTCCCCAGCACGATCCCACTACCAAGCAGATTCCGAGAGCCTCAGGAAGGGGACACATCTTGGCACGGAGAGTGCACCACGGCCATCATTCACACATTGTACAGACCATCTCATCTCCATCCCCTATGGCTGTGAAAGCTATACCACTGCTCGCACAGGAGACTGATGTTCGAAGACTAATTACTGTATTTTGGCTGTCTTTTAATGAAACTCAGCAGCTGGAAGCAGGCATGGGGCCAGCGCCACGTGACCACTCGTTCTCCCTTGGACACATTTCAGGAATGTCTTTGCTGAAGTATCCAGTTGTCCTGCACTCTATTCACCTCCTAAAGTGAACTGATCAATGCCTGGCTGCTAGTTATCATAGAGGGAGGGGGAGAAACACGCACGGAAAAGCTGTTGTACATCAACCACTACTATAAATATAGTAGCAACACTACCATATACAGTATTTTACTCCACCATTTATCTTCGTGCAAGCAGAAAGGCTGCGAGCGGATGAGCGTCTGCCACGGAGAGCAGTTTTAGGAGAGGTTATTGCATTCTTGACTTAAGCCCATTTTTCTGGTTTCCACGCAAATGCCAATGAATTTTTAAAAGGAAGCATTCAGTCCGGACCTTCAAATACAGACAAAATGCAGTATCTCTATGGGGATTACACTCATGCTTGGCAGAGGGACAAATCCAACAGATTTCTTCTGCCTCTCTCAGTTAGGACCCCTGACTGTCTCAAAGCACACATCCCAGTTCCCTCCAGCAGTGGCTGCAGCCGCGCTCACGAGCGCCGGGCAGGAACATACGTTCTAACCGCATAGGAATATATATGTGTGCACCTCACACACACACAGGTGTGGGGCTGCGACCAAAGACAACAGGAATGTAAATATGCTTTATGCCTAATTATGGAAAGAACTTTGGCAGGAGGCAGCCAGGGGCACAAAGAGCTACTATTGAGATTCCCCAAGCCGTGGCTTCCCTTCAGCGCACAATCGACAATATTTAGACAGTATGGGCTGGTTCCTTCCTTCACAAGGTAACTTCCTCCGCCTGGCAGCCCTCGGGCAGGCTATAAAATGACCTTACGTTTAAGGACAGCATCAAGTAAAATAAGCAGTCGAAGGAAAACGGCGTCTGCTCACTCTCCCTGCATCTCCACCGTTGTTTTATGGTTTTCTTCTGCTTTGTCTTCAGGGCACAGGCAGCTTCTCTGGTTGAACGGAGCTGAAAGGCTCCCAAAGCAGACGTCCCTGTACCAGCCAGTAGGCAGTAGCCCGGGTGCGCTGGGTGATCCTGCGGCACGGCACACAGCAGCTGCGCCGAGCAGGCACCGCGCGTTGGGAGGAAGAGTGAAAAAACATGATGGCACACAAGTTAAAACTTACACATCAATGCCAAAGGAATTTGGGTTCTGCCTCTCCCATCTCTCTCCCCCTTCCATTTCTCCTACGAGATGCCCAAATATTTCCTTGCCCTACCATCATGCAGCTCCCCCAGCAATGCCTGTCTCGCTGGGCAGCACCTCGTTCCAATTTGCTCCCATAGCATTCGGTTCCAGACCACAAGGCACACTGGCTTCTGAAAGTCTGGCTCTAAAACCAAATAAAAAGCTTTTCATTGACACTCAAATGTATGTGCAGCAATTCAAAAGCCTTATTTTCATGTTTTACAGTGCTCCCACCTGAACAAATTCATTTTAAGTGCCACTTTTCCATTTGTGGATTAGGAAATGTTGGGAGGTCTGGATGCGACAGCCAGGTACCAAGAGGTGACCTATTGCCCGCTGCAGGAGGCTGTCAGTGCTGCTCTGACCCGCAGCCAGGGGCCCCGTACAGCTCCGCTGAGCTCTGACCCACGCAGCCTCCATGCACAACCAGAGCCCTGCCTGGGACACACACCCACAGACAGACGGACAGACAATGTCCACTGCTCACGGGAGGGAAGGGGAGCAGCCTGGTAAGCTGCACAGCAATGGTGGGACTTGAATGTGACACAGCCCAGTGGAAAAATACTACTAATATAACATTTTTCCTAATCCACCCACCTTCCTGCCCCCTTTTGGAGCAGAACAGCTCCATTATGCTGCAGGGTTTGCTGCAGCCAGGACCTGTGAGGGGAGAGGAGCGCTCCCACCATCCCCCAGCACAAGCACACACACAAAACTCCCATCGGACCGGGCTTCTTGCAACCACACAGTTTAGGTACAGGTGTGATCCTGGCCATTGTCAGCTCTAAAGCACAGCATCACCTTACGTTACACAGGTGTCTGTGTGTGTAAATGCAAGCGGATGCAATAGGTGTGGGCACACTCACCTGGCACATTAACACCTACAGTAGAAATCTGGAGCAGTAAAGTGGCACGGGATTGTTGGCTCTGCCTATACTTAGTTTTCCAGACACTTCCAATCACATGGAATGATACCTTAGGTGTGTCAGAGCATCACTGGCTACTGATCCAGAGAACAAAGATGCTCTGTGCGCGCAGCTAACAGACTTGAAGCATTGTCCACAGTGGGAACCAGCAGCATCCTATCAAACACGGGAAACAGCAGCAAGTTTAGCATCTTTCACAAAGAAGGATTTCCCGGGTTTAAAATCCAAATCATAATCACTCCAAAAACAAGAGGTGCTATGCAAGCCTGCTTCTTCCCTTGCAGGATACGAAAGGTTTGCTATAGCAAACAGAGATGGCTCCAGGCTACGCCTCTCACGCAAAGAAACCTCTCTGACAAATGCTACACGCGTCTGGCTGAGGAGGCTGCACCGGACGGTCCCGCACTTACCAACTTCTCACAGTAATGCAGGGACAGAAGCACTAGGTGGCAAAAAGAGCCAACAGGTCTTTATTAGTTACACTCTGAGCATTAACGTATCTCTAAAACGTCAGGGAGCCAATAACAACCATGGTGGGCACCAGTTCCTACACCCATCAGCACCTTTGGTTGTTCCCGAGGAAAGTAAAGGTTCACAATTATAAAAAGAAAAGGAGGAGAAAGGGGGCAAACCCCAATTTGTTGCAGAACAGATGTTACCAAAGTAAAAATAGCATCTCGATGGATTTGCGTGCGGTTTCCTTCCTGGTAATGGCATGTAATAAAGCATCAAAATAAACAGTAATAAAAAAAAAAAAAAACTGGCTAGGATTGGTCTGTACTCCAGATGAGAAACATCTGCAGGGGTAGATCAGATCTTTTCTCTTATTCCTGGGCAATTAGTCGGACACACTGCGCTCATAGCTAAAATTATTCTCCCAGCCTCTTCTATCACTTCATAAATCAAATCAGTATTTTTGGAAAGGAAGGAAAAAAAATAATCAATAAATACCTTTAGATAAACAAGAGCAAAAGGCTCCCTTAGATGTAGCTTAGACGCCTGCCTTTGTGAACATTTCCTGCACAGCCCTTCTCACTTCTAGCTGTATTTTCTCTAATGGATTGGGGGGGGGGGGGGGGGAAGGGAGGGGAGGGGAGGAAAATCCTCAAACGCTATAAAATTTCAAAATAAGACTATAATTTTCCTATACCAAAATGAATATAAGATTAGACCAATGCATTAACTGTCTGACTCGGTACCAGGCAATAAACAAGGACAGTCTCATTAATTTTGAAACCACTACTGCCAATTACAAAAACATTGCGTTTGCCATGCGCATTGATTCGAAAAGCTGTTTATTTGAACTAATAAAGCAGTAAATGAGCTGAAATAGTCTTTTCTTTATTTTTAATATGATAAATGGAATAAACTATGAGTACATCTGTTCCAAGCCTCTTTTCCACAATATGTTGTGGCTGAAAAGCCTGAAAAATGTTTATTGCTGTTCCAACATTTCAAATTAACGGTTCGCTGCAAAGCATCACCTACAAACCTCCCAACAGTGCGCACGTAGTTTGACCCTCATTCTGCATTTCGTTCACAATCTGAACCAAGCCACATCCCTTGGGGAGGAGAGAACCGACTCCAGCCTATGACTTGGGGATCCTGCAGTGCATCGAACGTGCAAGCGTTGCTCGGCACGTTGGCACAGCTCAGACACCTGGGACCACACTCATCAGCCACGGCTTTGGTTTGCAGGGGGGTTCTCAGTTGGACTGGCAATGGGCTGCGGAGCGCAGACCACAGCCTGACAAGGCTCACCAGCCCTGGGTGCAGCTCTGTGAGGTGCCAAGAGTGCCGGAATGTTTGGCTTCACACCAAACATGTATTTGGGAGTAGCAGGTGCTTCATGCCCCATCCGCGGAGGTGTTCAAGATAACGTTATAAACAACCTGATCCGGTGGAAGATGTCCTTGCCCATGGCAGAAGGAGTGGAATTGCATAGGCTTTAAGGTCCCTTCCAACCCAAATTACTCCATGAGGCTTTGATTCTTGATTTCAAGCTGCTCTCTCAACTCAAAGCCCTGGGAATCCATCGGTAAGAGCAGACCTTTCCTCCACCAATATCACATTTGCCCTGCAAACGCCACGAGCTTCACAGCAAACTCCATCTTCAACGAGGCACAACAGAAGGAGCTCAATCAGTGCCCACAGAGAAGCTGTGGTCACACAGGCCCCCCCAGCCCAGGGAACCCCCGCGCACATCCCTGCAGCACCTCACCTCCAAACCTCCAGACTGACCAGTCCTGACTGATTTCCTTCAGAGAAGTCTGTGGGATGACAACAGGAACAAGCCAGAGGCCAGAACTGGCCACAAAACTTAACAACAAAACTGTTTGTCCTCTCCTATCTTTTTTTTTTTGTTTTTTTGTTTTTTTGTTTTTTTTTTTTGTTTACAAACCTTGCTGCTCAGGTGCCAGCCTCCTCCAGTAGGATAAACCTCTGGTCTTCCTGACCAGGGATACGCACACAAACCACTGTTATTTTAAAAAGATTTACACCAAAAGAAAGCCCTTGCACAATCTGTGCAAAACTGCAGCAGTCCTTTCTCCTAGCAACACGCTGCACCACTGTATTTCACAATGGAGCAAGTGCCAAATCTCATTTTTGCCCAAGACCTGTGATGACAGAACACGTTAAGGCAAATATGTTGTCCAGTTCAGGGATCTCCTGGGAAAAGTCCAGCCGGAGCTGGAAGTGCAGAGCTGCTCCCTGCACCGCTCTGAACAGGAGCTCAGTAAAGTAGCAATGAGAGGAAAAAAAAATAATAGCAGATAAGGAACATCTTATTTTAGGCTGTGGTCAAGTCATTTTCCTCAGAAGGGATTTTTTTTATTGTATTCAGTGGTTTTTTTAGGGCAGCCTCAGTGAAGTTTCTACATAAAGGAAAAGCAAACAGCTGAAGAGTTCTCCATGGGCTTTGATCCTCCCTGTGGAGAGTAAACCATGAAGTGTTTGTTAAAATCCTAATCCGATTTAAAATTGCTTTTGAATGTGTTAGGGGAGGATGTGCTGGCTCTCGCTGTCCTGTCCTGCCCAGGTTTTTAAAGCCGTGTTATTCTGCTTGTGCACAATCAGCAGCCTCCTCCCGGGCAGTTGTTGCTTCAGCCAAAGCCACCCACCCAGAGGCAAAGCTCAAACAGCCCGTGAATACCTCTCTTGCCACCAGCCCCTCACACAGGCAGAACCACAGCGAAGCACCCTCCACCATCTCCATGGCCAATGGCACAGAGCGGGTTCAGAGAGCATCCAGGCGATCGGAGCCTAGAGATTATTCATGTCTAAAGAGAATCATTTCTACAAAGCTTCACCTCCCAGGGCAGAGACAACAGGGTTTAAAGCACGCGTAGCCTGCCCAGAAGCACTGGCCTTGCTCTGCATTGCCAGGTAGAGTTGGGCTGTGTCTATGAGCACTCACGGGCAGACCTGAGCCGTGCATTGCAGCGGCATTCCACCAGCCAAACCCTTCCACAATTGGAGATGTCCAGCTGGAAATGCCCACATTCATTTGTATTTAAGAGCAGGAGGACAGAGATGCAGCAGGAACGTTGGCCGGAGAGCAGTGCTGCCTGGGTGCTGAGAGCAGGAGTTACCTGCAGGTCTCGCAGTATGTTGGCAGATGGGTTTTTATGCCACCCGTTGTTTATTCCAATACCTTGTTCTACTCTGGACCCCTCTGTTTTGTTGTCAACAAAGAGCATCAATCTTTGTTGAGGGATTATCTGGAAATGCAACTCTGCACAGGCATGGCTGTAGCCCAGTGACTCCGTTATTACAGAGGTGCAGGACTCCGCCACTCCAGGAGTTGCGCAGCCAGAACCACCACCCTGCCTTCAGCAAGCTTACAAAGGAGAAAACCAGGAACATCCTTACATCTGGATTCTCTCATTGTAGTAGGATAAACCCAAACTGTGATCCAGCCTTCTTTGGTCAAATGTGGATTGGAAGATGAAAGCACACATCCCAGCTTGGTGTGGCATTGTTTTCTACACACACAGTCTATAAGACTGTTAGGAGCAGAGATTTCCCAGGAAAACTATGGCCCCAGGACACTGGGATCAGAAATGTGCTGGTGACTGGAAAGATCTCAGAATAGTTTCCTTGGCTGCAGCCGAAAAGCAGCAATTTTACCTTGGAACCATTTATAAATCCCAGCTCCAGAAAAGTTTAAGAGCCTCAATGTGGTCATTCACACAGTAAAACCAGTCTGCGTGCTTGCAAGACACAGGTGTCGGTTCCGGGGAGACAGAACGGCGTGGTTCTCTTGGGGACAAATGCTCTTCCCTGTGCCAACACACATTTAGTCACAACTGCAGCTCCCATGGTGCTGCATTCCAGCTTGGACTTAAGAGCTATTTCATCCTAACAATTCATGTTAACTGTCAAAAGGTAGGAACAGAGGAAAGACAACATGAGGAACCTTCCCTCCCTTCCAAGAACAATTTTTAAAGAACAAAATGACCTTTACTTCAGGCGAATGTGCTTATGTAGCAGGAACGTTATATTTTTTTTAATGATCTCTTTTCAAACAATTAAAACACACACCCACACCATGTGCAAGTGCGCAAGCCAAAAACCTCTGCTTTACATCACGCACAGCACTTCTAAATGACATCTCCTTTTTCCGGGGTGGAAAATCACAGTCAGCATTTGTATATAAATATTATTACACAGCTTGAATGTACAAGCCAGGAAACAGAGAGTACTGCATGACAACGTGCTAAAAATTCCTCGCTGCATTTTTTTTTTTTTACGTTAAGAAACCAGCACTGTTCGTACCGTAACTCCATTGTCACACGCAGCACTGTGCTTACGGAGACCGGCAGTTCACACGGCTACAGAACCAACACTTCACCCTAAAGCCCAAGTACAACAGCACGGCAGAAATCATCTCCACATCTTGTGCCACTGATGCTCTGCTCTCCTTGAAATTAGATTTCTTTAACCTGTGCAGACATTAAACCCCAGGCTACTGTCACACGCTGACTACACACACGCCTATGAACAGTGACATTTAATTAGGAGTACGTCCTTCAAAAGGAACTGATGAAGAGACCCTATTGGCATGCATTCTCTTTAAATTGATAATATTGTCTTAATAATATTACTTCATTTTAATAATAAAAGCAGGTTTTATTAGACAGATTTTCAAACACAACAGTAATCCACAAGTGACTAACAGGGACAAAGACTAGGACTTTGTTTCATGTCAAGATGAAGCTTAGGATCAGCTTACAATGCAATAGCTTGAGCCTGTCTGACCGTCATTTCTCCTGGGAGAGTTGAACTTCCTAGTCTAGGGCTAGAGACACAGTAGTTTAATAGTCCAGGGCTTTTCCATCTCCAAACAAATGACAAAACCTGAAATTGAAATCTCCAACCTTCAGCTCATTAAATCCTCATCCCCCCACCCCGTATCAAATGATGAACTCTCTACTTCACTGCTAAAAATACCCCAAACTGGCCTACGCTCGCTGTTTAAGCATCCAAAAATAGTGGTTTGTTTTTTGAAAGCCACACACTTCCATGTGTCCACAGAGTGCTGTTTGACTTTGAAAACAAAAACACTTCCACTGGAGATACACGCTGTTCCATCACAAAAGTCTACCAAATCCCTAAGGCATGAAAACCTTAAATGGGATAAACCACGGCCAGAACACGCCTGTTCCAAACACCCCACCAACAAAACATCAAGCACTTTTTGGGATTCTGCAGCATCCACACTAAATAATTTGTTTGAGAGCACGAAGATCACCAAATAGAGAGTAACAAAAGGTTCATTGCTAACACGGCTAAACCATAGGAATCAGCAGAGCGGGCAAGGGAGGCCCACGTTAAGGTTCTCCTTAAGCAACCTTAGTCAGTTCCTTCTGGACAAAGCAAAAGCAAGGTATTTCAGGCTTCATAAGAGCCTGAGTCAAAAAAGGGACACAAGAACCCCCCCTGAAGTACATTTCCTTAGAAAAAAGTGACTGAGTGATAAGGCCCTGCTTGGGACACAGAAAACAGAAGTGGAATGAGGTGGTGGTTTCCATCCAACCTCTGGTTTCAATGCCCTACAAATTGCACTATGAATTGCTGAGGAGCAACAGCAAAACCTTCCCCACACCCTTCAGAGCTTCCAGCCTCAGAGTGCCCCAGCCAAATCCACAGCAGCTGGACAGGGGCCTCCTGTCCAGAATTCCCCAGGGACCTCATCAGCAGGACAAACCACGTGATTTCATTAATCACTGAATTCATCTAGATATGACAAAAAAACATATGAGGGCTCTTTTGGCTACCCAGCTCCTGGCAGGGATATCAATTAGCTGATCAGCTCCCAGAATACAACATTCCTGACAATTCTAGGGGCCAAAATTTGATTTGATTGTGAAAACTCAGGGTTGTTTCCAGACTGTAACCATTTCCTTTCTAATTACTTGGATAATTAAGACAAGTTTTGAGGTGAAATACTGTGTTTTAACACTTACTTTAATGAAAAGGAATTCATAAAACCAACAAACACGCAGTTCAAAATCTCTAGACAAAGCTTTTTCCTTCTAACATCAGTGCTGTCAGAATATCTGACATAACTCAACGGTGTCGGGAAGTGTTAGTGTCCACGAGATGCACGGAAGACTTAGCTTTTACACTGAAAGAGCAGGGATTTATGCTGGACTGAACTATAAATCTCACCATTCCAGTAAGTCTGGCCCAATCAGCCCTTATATATTTTTACATCAGCTTCTTTCCTCCCGTTTTCCATTTCCCAAACATTTTCCATTTATCCCCCAAATAAAGTCCCAACAAGGCACTGTGCACCAAAGCGTTTGTGAAGACGTGCACAAGGACCTCGGAGTATTTTTTCCTCAGAGGAACTTGACCGTCACATCCCATTACACTTGCAATTCAGGCTATTTTTGCCCCTGTGCATCATTCAGCACTTGTCCTCACCGGCTCTCGCCTGCCAGGACCATGACTAACTTTCTCCCTTCACTTGTTCCCTCCGCCCCAAGAACATTCACGTCCATCTGGAGTTTCTCACAACAAAATATTTTTAAGCTAACCAAAACACCGTAAAACAGGATCAGCCAGCTCCTCTTGCTCGTCCCCACGTCCTCCCAAGCCTTGGCACAGGACAGCACTGGCCTCGCAGCACCGTGCCGGAGCCACAGAGCCCACGTCCTTGACCCGCTGCAGGGTGGGGCTCCCTGTGATGCCAACGCAGCTCTGCAGGGTGCCCTGGTGAGAAACTCTTTGAACTGGGGTCTGGATAGGGTTTGTTTTTTTTTTTAATCAATGAGATCCTGTTCATAATTTACTGTTTAATTTATTTTCTCCTATCAAAAGGAACAAAAAAGAGGCACATCTTGTGCTCCCAGCCTTGCTTCAACACCCCAGCCAGCAGGAAAATGAGGCCCCAGTGGACACCTGACCCAAACTACCCTCACACCCAAAGAACAGAAAGCCAAGGATGGACAGAAACAAAAGGATATTGCCAACTGAACAGGAATGAAGTACATTAATTAGCAAGTGGGAACTGAACGAGATGAAACTGCCTTAAGCTGCAGCAGAGGACACAGACTGAGCAACCTCCTTCAGTGGGAGGTGTCCCTGCCCACGGGACTGGATGGGCTTTAAGATCCCTTCCAGCCCGAACCATGCCACAATTCTGTGATTTTGAGGTGCAGGGAAATCCTGACAACTAGGAAAGGTGTGGCAGTGAGACCAGGGAGAAGGCAAGCCAGCTGCCACCAGGGATGCCCGAGGCTGGTCTGGAGACGCAGCTCCCGTGAGGGGCTGAGAAGTAACCGCAGCCCGCGGAGCGGCGATGTGGGGCCAGCAGCTCCAAAGCCCAGCAGGTCCCAGGCTGCTGCAGCCCTCATGGGTTTGCCTTTCTGCACATCCTCCTCCGAACCTTACAGTCAGTTTTGCGTTCCAATGTTTAACACTGCTTCGGGAAAGCAATACGAGCCGACCGCTTCCTACCCGCACACGGTACCAGCTCATACACATCCCCCTCTCGTGTTTGGGGTTCTCTGAGCACAGCCAGGGTCCTGAGCTGTAATCCTCCTGCCACCCACCCCCATCCAGTGCGGGGCTTCGCTGCCTCCCTCCTGCAGGGTCACCAAAGCACATCTGCAAATGCAAACTCCTGTTAATTCACCTGCTCTTGCCCATCAGTAGCCAGGGCTGGCCACCACGCTGAAGTTTGCTGCCCGGACTGCTCATCATTACACTGCGAGTCTGCGACAACAGGAACATCTACAGGAAAAGAACTCCGAAGTGAACCAGTAACGGGAGAGAAGAACGTGAAGGTGCCTAAAAAAGATCACATAAGTAACAAAGCAGGAAAAAAAAAAAGCTTTTTGAGATCCAGTAAAGGCCAATCAGTCAACATTTGCTTTTCTTCCTGTTTTTAGTTTCCACATTACTGAACCATTAATTAGGTAAACCATGAGGAACTGATGGGTATTTTGACAAAGCAGAGACCACTGGACTTGGCCCAGCAGAACTACCATAACATTTTTGATACACAACATCAGGGGTGCTGTGGGTTGGTGGGTTTCTTTAAAGAAAGAAAGAAAAAAACCCCAATAAAGCCCAGAGATTCTGTGAAAGGTAACAGGTTAAGGCCACAAAAACCAAGTAGGTTTCGAGTGTTAAAAAAAAATCCTTTGAAATCTCTTTTCCAGCCTATAACTTTTTAATGGCTATAATCTGGGTATTTTCAAAGCAGGGACAGGAGGAAATAAGTCAGGAAAATATTTAAGTGTTAGAATATGGTAATTATACACCAGTATGTGACTCTAATACTCAGCAATACTTCAAAGAGGGAATGGCTGAGTTAATTTCATTCTACTGCCGTGCCCCGTGGAAGAGTAAATGCCTGGAGGTTGGAGCTATGGGGGTATCGAAGCTTATCACACAGGGAGAGACAGACCCCCCCCCTCACCTATGTGGGTCTGGGGGCAGGGCACAACCCCCTTCCCAGGCTCTGCTGCCCCGGCACCTCGGGAGAAGGGAGCAGAACCACCAGGTGCAAACAAAGCACCTTGTTGCTTCACCTTCATTTGTTGTTCGTAAATTCCCTTGATGAGATAAAGGAGGATCCCCACAGCCCGGGCTCCCCTCGCCACCAAAGCTCGGACACTGAGTTAGGAAAACTCTCCTGAGGAGAGCAGCGAGCTGCAAGGGCTGCGTTTCATAAAGCCACTGAGGGCTAAAGCGAGCTCGGCTGGGAGAGGTAGGATAATTTATTAAACCAACAGACAGAGCTGGAAAAAGCTTTGGGAAAGCAGTGGCTTCCACGGGCAAGTGAGAAATGGGATGCGTGCAGGCATCCCGCTCCAGCCGGTCACACAGGATGGGGAGGGAAAAGCAAGACGCTCGCTTGGCACCTTTTTGTAAGGAGGAATTTTGATTTACACATTGCCCAAGGCTCTCCTGCAGCAGGGTGCAACAGCAAAGCTGCCCATCACCCAGGCAGGCGGGACCGAGGGGAACACACATGGATCAGCCCGGATGGGAGTTCACCCTGAGTGTTCACTGGGAACAACCTCGCACCAGCTGCTTGGGCAACGTTGCTCTCCTGAAGGAATGCTGAGCTGGAGGAGTATCTTAGCTTCCAACCTGTTTCAGAGGTGAACGAAATGTTACATTTCATCCTCTTCTACCGCACTGTGTGTCATTTACACATCCTGTCAAAATCCAAACCAGCTAAAAACTATCGTGTGGGGATGGAAACAGAAGCCACCCCAAACCAGATGAGTGTTACAGGGTTAAAATACACAGTTAATGGTCACCAGTCCTGGGGAAACAGCAAAGAGCTACAAGACAGAATGGTTTCATACTAAAAAACCCAACCGCACTTGTTTCCCCTCAGCATCACCCAGCTCGGCACAGCGTGGAGACATCATCTCCAGGGGAGAGTCTGCACTTTAAACCTGTTAATACTATTAACTATGGCAGCAGCCAAGTTGGAATTAAATACATTCCTTTTTTTCTATGAGTTTCACAAACTTAAGTTGAAAAACACAACAGGAAAGAAACACCAGCAGCGCCTTGGCAATCAAACAGTTGTGAGTTCAAGTGATTTGTACATCTGCGTTGTAGGAGTTCAGCTCTTTTTAAAGAAGCAGCCTCAATCTTACCTAACAAATCACAACTAATTGCCCACAAGAAATGTTTTACAGCTGAAAACAGACTATTTCACTGACGAGACCTGGGAGATCACTTTGCTCTCATCTTTTTTTCAGGGAAATCTCAATTTTACAGATGGAGGAAGGAAAAGGAACTTAATAGTAACTTATTTGAGTTTTTACGCTGATTTAATTAATCCCATATGGCTATTATTTCCCTGTCTGTATCAGATGGGAGGTATAGATTTTATTGCCATCAAAATAAAGATGGATTTGCAGCCTGCTTTTTATTCATTTTTGCAGTCACAAGGAAACGCATCACAGTTTGAGAAAGGTGTGCCAGCAGATAGCAGCCTGGCCACATCAGTTTTCCTTTGCATTTAAAAAATACATATACTAACAATCACAAGCCTATAAATCTATTAGAAAATACAATCCCCAGCTGTTCCAGACCCAAGAGAGATGAGTGACTGTGCCAAGGGACCACCTTCCTCCATGAGGGGCATCAACCGGGCAGATTTGCCCAAAGAGGCAGCGACAGAAGGGACAAGAGTAAAGCCTCGGGCAGACCCAGGGAGGATTTACGCAGTGGGGGGTTCTCAGGGGGCAGATTTGTTTAAACCTTCTGGGCTGAACACCAGCATCAAAGCCTGGGCTGCTGGGAGAGGGGGGCCAGGCTGCCCCGTGGCCCCTGCCCACTGTGCTCCTGCAACTCCAAGCAGGCATGGGCACACGTGGAGTTCACGCCCAGTGGGAAGGTGGGACAGAGAAAGCACTATGTTGGCATCATGGCATCGCTGTGCCTGCCCTGCACAGACCACCCATGGGATTGCAAGCCCCTCCCAGGCACAGGATGCTCTGCAGAAGGGATCTCCTTGTCGGGATTTCAGGAGACCTGGGGCCAGGGCACCCCAGGCCCTCAGAGAGAATGCAAGTAGCAACACTTCCACTGCCCTGAAAATATGTTTGCATTTGTACACTTAGTTGCTAAAAATGCTGGAGTCACATGGGAACGCCTGGGAATGCAGCCCAGGAATTTCGTTTGCAAGCAGAATTGTGTTTCTGGAGATTATTGACCTGAACCGTAAATAAATACCCAGAAAAAGACAGAAAAAATCACAATTTATGGTCCTTGAGACGATGTATTCAATCAGAAACAGCTGGAAATACTCCCCACCGGGCCCTCGCGGATCTCCTCTCAAGCAGCAGAGTCCTGCAGGTTGGCAAATACCCCACAGCCCTTGGGCACAGGCTCTGGATCCAGTTTCAGACTTGGAGCAGCCAAGAGGAAAACCCGTATCTCACATTCACAGGGTCTCTGACTGATAACAAGCACTGTTATTCCGCCAGTCCGACAGCAGGAACAGCCACAGCGGCTTTGGAAGCCTGTTCATCCATTACAACCAGCTCCTATCTGCTCTCTACCCCAAGGATTTCTACCTGCATAACCAGCAGCGATGCAGAACAGAGGCGAAAACCTTTAACCTGGTAAGGTACCAACCTTGGAATCTGCATTTACCTCACCTGAATTCTTTTCCCCACTGAACAGCAGATTGCTCTGATCTCCCGAGTTCAGACTTTGAGACCAGGAGAGAGGCAGCACACAGCAACCTGTAAATGCAGGCCCATCATTAGTAAAAGCTGACGTGGAGCGGTTCCCTGGGTACCACCCCACCCCAGCTCTCCACCACCCCGGGGTTCACCCTGCTCAGTCCCCTGGGGCAAAGCCACTGGAGACAGAGGCTCTCATGTTCTGAGCACGACCTCCCAACTGCGGCAAGCGATTGCTGCACAGACTTTTCTTGAGGTTTGCTTCATGTTTTTTAAACCACTCCTAAGGAACTGGTGCAGAATTTCCCACCACAGACCGCGGCCGCAGCACCAGTTCAAGATTAAGGAGCATCCTTTATACCAGACTGAAATATTCTCATCTTTCATGAGCCAATGC
This sequence comes from Geococcyx californianus, assembly GCA_013389885.1. Classification (NCBI taxonomy): domain Eukaryota; kingdom Metazoa; phylum Chordata; class Aves; order Cuculiformes; family Neomorphidae; genus Geococcyx; species Geococcyx californianus. Next base: position 36,289 of record VWPV01000773.1, read on the forward strand.
CCCAAAACCACAGCTGATTTCCATTCCTTGTGTTAATACTCAAAAATAACATGGAATTTTTCCACAGCCAGGTAAGGCCACAGAGCAAAACCACAAGGGAAGGAAGGAAGAGAAGCACAGTTGATGTTAACTATGCCAAACAAGATGTGACTTAAAGGAAGTGAGTAATGTCTGGATACAAGCAACAGGTGCCCCGTAAAAGAGGAGGAAACCCAGACCTTTCATCTGGGCCACAGAAGCGGACAATGGCGATAGCTCCAAATCCAACGGAGATAAGGATGCTCGGAGATAAGGATGCCCAGAGATAAGGATGCCCAGTCACGGCCAGGACGGATCACAGAGTTTACGACGCAGTTTCACAGCAAGAGGGGATGCGCTGCCCCGTGTCAGGGAGCCTGGCTGTGGGAGAGACCCACACTATGTGCTGTGGCATTTTAAGGCAGCAAGGTAAAGCTCAGGAACACCTTTCCAGGATGTATCACTTCGCGATACCCACCCTCTACCCACCAGAAACACAGGGTCTGCTTCGCCATCCACCCACCCAGCTCTTTCTGTGTTCCAATGATGGGCTCCCCTCTCACTTCCCAGCGAGGCCGGGGGGATGCAATCCCAAAGGAGCTCCTGAGAACTGGCATCTCCTGTGGCTCAGTCATTCCCAAACCTCCCAGATCCTGCTAATTTTAAAAGCTCACAAGTCCAGCTCTGCAGGAGCTGCACCCAAGCCTAATATCTGCACCTAAGCAGGCACTTCTGTTTTCTGTTTGGCCCCTGCTCTGTAGCACCTGATTTCTGTTTGTCTTCTCAACAGGGACCTGGTTCAGGCTGTGACTGACAGCCCACGACACCGCTACCAACGTAGCAGTCACATTCTGCCTATATTTTTGTCATTCTGCACCTACCGCCTCTTATTTTCAGGCGTGACAGACCAGCACAGTAACTGCTGTTAGCAATGCACAAAGGGATAAGAATTCCTATAGCAACATCCAAACAATCTCTCACATATGTATGACAAATATTTGGCACAATACATCAGTAAATTAACCAGTAAGCCAAATCTTTCCTACTCAGCCTGTTGCCAGAAGCACCACAGGCACCAAACTCATCAGAAACATACGATGCTGCCCGAGACAGATTTTGCAGCAATGTATTTCCATGCAAGTGGCAAATCATCTCAGTGGATTTAAAGACAAAGATCCAGTTATCCAGGTTTTATGAACTATTTGTAAGAGTTAGGTGATAAAAACCTGCAATTCCCCTTTCTCATTTTTAATAGGAAATTTTAATTTATGGATTCCACCCTTATAACGTACACAGAAATGGTTAAGGAAATAACAAGGGAAATGTTTTTCTCCTTGTATCCCCAACAGATGGCAAAACCACCCATAAGAGCATCCTTCAGTTTCAAGCGGCAACGCCAAGTTTAAAAACTACCTCTCTTCCACAAGAACTTGAACCCACCATCAGCAAATTAGGAAGTTCCACATGCAATATCAGTTTAGGCAGGGAATTAGCTCCTTCTTCACACAGGAGTGCTGCTTGCACGCTGGCTTACCCTAAGCCTAGCGACGCCAGCCAGAAAGGATTTGGAGGTACGCAAAAACCTCAGCAGATAAAGTCTACACATATGCTCTCGATCCAGCTTAAAGATAATAAAATGTCAAATGACCAAAGATTTAAGACAGAGCATAGTTCCATGCTCAAAACATCTCGGAAGCACAAGTTACACATTCCCCAAGGGGTTGCACTTTCACTTTACTAAATTGCCTGCGTATTGGCTTTTTTCTGATGGCAGATTAGGAACCATGCATGTCCTTAAACCGTCAGCTTTCGGCCAAGACACCCACGCCCTTCCGGGAGCGCTGCCAGCCCACACTCGCAGAAGAGGCAGTTCTGGAGAACCGCGTTCCAACGTGAGCTGCTCCAAGGCGAGCGCAGGAGCCGGGTGCTGGCGGCTGCCAGGCACTTGCCATAGACCCAGCTCTCTCGGGCACAGTTAAAAAGAAGAAAGCTTGGCCAAGCAGCCTGAGCCCTCTGAACAAGCCCCGGCGTCCAGTCTGCGGCATTTTAACTCTTTATACAATAACTTTGTGACTGAGCGAAGTGCAAACTGGAAAGTCAAAAGGAAGAAGCACGTGTTGCATTTGACTCGCCTGGCTGTAAGGGGAGCTGGGTTTGGTTTTAGGGAAAGAGGAAGGTAACATTAAAAACACGGGTAGTAACACACCATCCTTCTGAGCCTTGAAGCCCCCCGTGCTGTCAGAGGCAGGTGATGTGCACGCGGCACAGAACGGGTCACACAGCCCTACCCCGAAACCCCCGTAAGAGCTCTACAGCCGCTCTGCGCAGAGCTCATTTCCACACGCGGGTGGCTTCTTCATAGAATCAGAAGGATGGAAGAGACCTCTGAGATCGTCCAACCACGCCTGTCACCTCCTGCTGCCACCATTCAGGCAGAAAACCTCTCCAGCTGTCGCCAGGTGTGAGACACCAACAAACCCCATCCTCCAAAGCGCCCTGTTCCCCTCTTCCAGGCACACATACACAGCCTGGAGACCCAACCTGTGCTGCGCACCATCTGGTGGGCAGATTAGGGCCTTGAGAGGCACAACATATTTAAGGGACGTGACCAGACAGACATCTGAACACACTCAGACAGTTGGCAAGGGCGAGGAGCAGAAGGACCACCTGGGCGACCCCGGTGCTGTTGGAAGAGGTGCCTTTGACGCGCACCATCATCAGGGGGATAGAGATGCTGAGCACCCCAGGCTCTCAGGGCTTTACAAACAGTAACCAATAATGCGCACTTTACGGAATTGCCTGTGATTAGCAGAGAGTGGGGCACAAATCGTCCATTCCAGATGTCATCTCACTGCAGTCTGCTGCTAAATTAATGTTTCGCGTAGCACCAACAACACACAAACCACCACACCAGGGAGCAGCAGCAGCAGGGCACTGAATAAGGGTGGTAGCACGAGTGTCACATCTACTACTCAGGATTCAAAAGGGAAACCCTGAGCAGTTCTCAGTATTTGCTGCAACCACCCAGAGCTGAACTTCTCATTAGTTTCCAAATCTGGTTCCATCTGAACAATCAAATCCTTATCTCCAATAACCAACTCTGGGTTGAAACACGCGCATGATCATCATGCTCCTACTAACTACGAGACTTATAAAAGATAACTCCAAACTGTTTAGCTAGATGATGATGAGCATTTTCTGTCCCCACTGGGAAGGACAAAAGACAAGAAGATATTGGGGCTTCCAGGAAAAGGCAGTATTATATTAGCTGGACAAATATTTTGCTGCTCCATATAGTTTCAGTAAAACAATAGCATGACCTGAACCTGACAGTCAAAGCACCACAAAGCCCTACAGAAGATAAGGCTGGAGCCTCTATCACAAAGCACAGGCAACTTTTCAGCTTTCCAAGATATGCAAGAATGAAATCAAAGAATTTACTTCACAGGCAACACAACTGTGGCAGTGCCACAATTCACCCCAGTGAAGAAATCAAGTTCTGAAATCTACAGCCATTTCAAGGTTTAAATGTGCATGAAATGAATAAGCAATTAATTTCCTGCACAAGAAAAGAATGTAGACTTTTTTATCACTGATAGTACCAACACGTATAAACACATTATGTGTCCCAGGATAAGCAGTTTTTCTCTTAAAGCCTCAGCATCCAGAATCCCACAATGATAATGTGATGCTCCTGCCGACACTCTTATCAAGCGCACAGAGCCCTCGCTGCAAGGACAATCTCACCCTCATAGGCAGCAGCACAATCTTGCCCTTTATGGAAAACCAAGGAGGCTCACGTGGTGCTCTACTCTGAGCAGCAGAGGTGGGGAGAGCCGCCCGCCCCCCATGCACATCGCACTCAGTGCAGCACCGAGCGCACCTCCAGCTCCTCTTGAGCACAAAGAGCAGCAGAAAGAGCCAGGCGGCTGCAGGGCACAGGCGATCCATCACCACCCTCATGGTTTTGCTTCAGTGACCCCAGCTCAGCTCCTGAACCCCAACCCACACCAGTGCCGGCTGGTACCCATGGGAACGGCAGCTTGGAGGAACCCACAGGCAGTTCCAGTCCAAAGCAGCCGTACGTGTCCAAGCGTAGCAAACACAATAAGCTCCAGCAAGAAACACCTCTGTCCACAGGGAAGAAAGCCAAATACACTTTAAATATGCATTAGGAATAGAGGCAGAAGGATGAAGAGACAGATTAACTCAAAGATTTACCATTTCGGAATTCAATGCTTAAAAAAGGTTTCATACAATTTGCAGTGATATTAGCACTATTTTGAGGTTCCTCAGTCCAAGTTTTCCCTCCCTAGAACCACACAGCCAGACCCCATTTCCTCCTCGCCCTTCTACACACACATGAATAATAATTTTTATTTCCTCTTTTCAGTTTTATTGCCAGGGCTTTTGTCAAGAGTGCACTGTCTGGCTGGGCTTTGCCTGAGACTACGGTGTAATTATAGTGTCAGCCTTCTTTGCTACTGCAGAGCAGTTTGCAGTTGCCACATAGGCTGCCAGGGTCTCACGGGGAGATGCTTACTGTACTGCAACAAAGGACTTCCTCGGTGTGCATTGTACGTGCAGCCCTGAAATACAGAACGAGGCATTCATGTACGAAAGCCTTTCATTCTGAGATGCTTGACTCTCACACTACTGCAATGTTACAGCACACTTGCAAAACTCAAAGCAAGGTTCAGAATTTATGCGTGTGCTATTGTTGAAAAATGATGGGATCAGAGCAGATTATTTCACCCAGGCGTTTGAATCTCTCAGCTTTGAGCTGGCTTCCTGCACTAAATACAGCGACATGACTTATATATATATGATGTTTTCAGATTGCATTTTCTTCTATTATCCATTTATTTGCCAGTTTTCAAAATCAGACATAGAATTTGTAAGCTTGCCTGTCCTTCAAGCAGTATTAGACTGAAGAACACAACCAATAACAAAGCAACATTTCTAACAATCGTATTGCAGTTATTCTCAAAACCAAGCATCAGTCTCATATTTGAGGCCAAGTTATGTTTCATGCGCCACTCAGATAAGCTGTTCCTTAGTCTCCTTCTTCTGCCCTTCCCTTGTTCAATTGCATTTGCCTGTGACCCATGAACACTGCTCCCACTTGGAAAGGTCACTGCCCTCAGAGACGAACACACATGGAACTAAACAATCAGTCTTAGAGCAGAGCTCTGAGCCAGGGAAATCTTTGGTGTGGGCGTATCTGCAGTAGCACACAACGCTGTAGCAATAAATAAATAAATAACAGAGGTGGTTTTTCCATGCTGAACAAGCTTTTAAATATACACACCATAAATATGGCAGGAAATGAGAAGGGGCTTGGTTGGTACTGGGAAGATTACTCTTCACACGTATTAAAAATATATCATTATCCTTAATGCATTTTTAGTGCAAAGCAAGCTGCCTCCAAGGACCCCCGAGCACTGCACGCGCAGATACCCAGGCTCTGCACCAGTCGAGAACCGAGAGAGGTTCTCCATTTGCTGAACGGGAACCGATGCGCATAAGGACATTTGGGAGCTCTCGGCACGCAGTTAGGGCAAGATTTTCAAGGAGCTCAACATGGAAGAGCAGAGCAGCAGTTGTGTGCTACACAGCGCTTGGAACCTGGAGCCGAGGGCCTGCCGGGGGCTGCCTGCAGAGCGCTCAGGACGAGGCCAACACGCCGCACAGAGAGCTAAACATGGAAAAGCTGGGAACCGCATGGGAATCGCTTGGCTTCCCCGAAGCAGGACCTCCTCCCTGCTCTGTGTAACCTGCACAGCTCTGTCCTTACCTGCTCAGGGGGCAAGAGCCCTCGAACGCACCTACGCGTTGCACGGATGATGTGCCAACGCGGCTCTGGGTCTGATTGCATCCACGTCGCCAGCAAAATACATAAGCGTACGGTGGGAGCGGGGGTGCGTGTGACTGTGCTGCGGTGAGAGCAGAGAGCCACAGTGAACGCAGGAAAAGGAAAATCACTGATCCCACCGGTGAGAATGAAAAAAATCACTGTCCCCACAGACGGACATGAAAAACCGCTGTTCCCACGGACGGGCATCTCCCTCCACAGCCACAGCCTCCCAGGTGGAGATGCCCAGAGCCCCAGCCCAACGCGCCCCGTGCTCCCCATCCCGCAGCGCCCGGGGAGGAAGGAGGGGTCGGGGCACCCTCGGGGGTGCTCCGGGAGAAGGGGGGGGACACCAGGGGCAACCTCGTGGCTGCTCTGGGAGACGGGGGGGGNCGGGGCTGCTTCGGGGGGGGGGGAAGGGCTAAGAAGGGGGAGCCGGGAGGGGAGGACTCAGACATGCCCCCATGCTCCCCCCGTTACCTGCAGCCCCAGGCGGGGGGGGCGGGGGGGGAGAGGAGGGGGCACTGTGCATGCGCAGCTGCCGCCTGCCCTCCATTCATAAAAAAAGGGGGGCTGGGAAGGAAAAGCGCGAGCCGCCCGCATCCTCCGCAGCTCCCAGTGAGAGCCTCGCCAGCCCCCATTCATAAACGGCAGTAGCGCATGCGCACTGGCGCCCCGGTGCCCACCCATTCATAGAGTGCGGCAGCCGCGCATGCGCAGAGCGCGCCGCTGCCCTCCCATTCATAAAATAGCCATTTTCCCAGGCAGCCGGGGTGCAGCGGCGCGGCCGGCGCTGACAGCGCCGCGCTCGCAGCTCCCTGCCCGCAGCTTCAGCCGCTCCTGCCAGGCTTTTCCCAGGTCCAGCCCCCCTCGGCCGTCTCGGATTTAGGATTAACTCGCCTATGGAGAGATGGTCCTAGCTGAATTTTTTAAAGTAAGTACGAGATCTGTGCTTGTGAGCAAATTTAAAATCTTTTTTAAGTAGGAAAAATAAATACCAGTAACGCCTGCTCCCCGAGGGAAAAGCCTGCGTTCTTTCTAGATGTATTTGTGTAGACCCTTAAAGATCACCAGTCTTTATATATTCTGACTATGTATTTCAGACTGAGACTTTGCTAACATCAATTATCTATAATTATCGCTAGGATAGCTGCCTGGTGCTTCCCAACACGAAGGAGACTTTGCATGCTGAAGAAATACCCTGTTTCTTGCAGTATTTGCGTTTGTGTTCCTGTGTTTCTTATTTCTGCCTCCTATCTGGGTCCCTCCATCAACATCTGCATCTGCTGTACGTACATGGCAGGCAGGTTTCACCAGACTTGCGTCGGGTTTATTTGCAGGGCTTTTGTAGCAAAATAAGGCTTCTCTTTCTGTTGATGGGCTGTCCTCTCCTTCATCCCTTCTTCCTTCCCCAAAAAGGGAGTAGAAATACATTGTCAACCTGGACTGCTAAATGAGGTTTGGATATTTCTTGCTCTGGAATATGAAAACTGATTATACGCATTTCCTCTCTTTTCCGAAGCCCTGTGTCTTGTTAGTGTCAAGTAGTTCCGAGCTGTCTCCATAATAGGACACCTCAGAGATCAGCCACTGGTGTGTCATACCTTTTCTGCCTGACCTTTGCTCTTCAGCTTTTTATTTCATACATCTGTGGGTTTTTTCCTTTGGCCTTAGTGTTTATTCCATCTCTGTTCCAGTCCCTGTCTTGCTGTACACTTGGTTACTCCGGGTTTACATCTGGATGGATTGTACATTTAAAGGCTAGAGAAGTCATAAAAACGTGTACCTAGCATCATTTTATAAAAGTATATGAAATATACTGTATATGGAGGAAAAAGCTGTCTTGGCTGCTCTTCTCTACCAACTGCGTAGCAAAGATAAGCCAGGATTTTATTTTCTGGTACCAATCCTGGCGTCACAGGAGAAAGACAAGCCTAGAGACGACATTTTCTGAAAATTCATTATCAGGAGGGGAGTGGAAAAAGCAGAAAGGGGCATCCAAAAGGCACAAAGGTCTTAGAGGAAAGCAGGACTGGAAGTACAGACCTTGGAAATGGCAGTGCAAAGGAATATCAGCATTAATCACAGGAGGAGGCTTCACTCTTTTTCTTCAAGTGACCAAGGGTCTGATTTCTTGTTTTAAAGAAATCCTCAAGTTGTTATTTAAGGGGTGAAGGATAGAAAGAAAGAGAAAAGGGAGAGCATCCCTGCATTATCCAGAGTAGAAAAGACACGTTCTAGATTCTTTAAAACTTCTGCAGTTCCTACCTTTCTTCCACCATGGCAAGGGTACAGTAAGTCAAAAACCAGCTCGGGAATTGCTGCTTAATTGGGTAAAGAGAAACCCAGCTTTCTCAATATTAAGGCTTCCCCCCTCTCGCTTTATTTTGGGTTAAAGAATAAAGCTACAATTTGTGCACTGAATCCCAATGATCCTGATGACTGGCTTCTCCCTTCTCCGTGTAAAAATGAATGATAGCAGGAGGAGGGGCTGTTCTCAGTTATTAGAACCCTGCTGGGGATGTCTCATTGATAAATGTGCCATTTTCCATGGGCTACTGTGTTTTCTGTTGCTAGAAGAGACTCTATATTGGTATTATAAAATTAAAAGGACTATTTCTGAATGCTCCAGTCCTTTGGAAATTCTCTGTGAGGTACGTGCAGGGGAGAAATTATTTGTTCTCCTCCTGAAACAGCAAAACAAAAGCTGTTTTCATGGAATCATGACTAATTCCCAAATCATACTGGGAAGTACATCTCAAAAAGCAATTCCCCCCCCAAAAAAATCCCATCATCAGACTTCAGTGAAATCAAATCCACAACCCCTGCAGCACTACAGCAATAATTAATGCATAGTTCTGATAGTTTTCAAAATATTAACCTTAAATTGAAAAAATCATTAACCACATTGCTAATTTTCCAGCTTCAGCCCAGTACTTAAAACTGCCTTTTTATAGACAAACAGATCCATGAGTTTTGTTTGACTTTTATGCTTTTTAAATACAATACAATATATTTCCTTAAGAACACATACAGTACTTCTTGTATGGTTATCATTTAGTCCCATTAGCCCAATAGATCATATCTTAGCCTGAAAATAAATGTTTTTAACCGATAAAAAGCCTTGACTAAGAAATTTGAGTCCCTAGAGGTCTGAACGTTAGTGGGCCAAAATGTGCTTTTTGCACTTGCACCACAGGAACAGACGTTAGCTGGACAGAGACAGCTTCTTGGAAGTCTACAGGTCTCATTTCCCAGCTTCTGAATTTCCACACTCTGGCAAGAATTGAGTGTCTTGTTTGAAAAATGGCAGGTTTCCCTAACAAGCTTTCTAATTTTTTTTCCTTGTTACTCATAGAGAAAATTCTAGGTGTCCTTAGACAGAGAAGGTGCTAAGGAGGGGAGCAGAAAGAATTAATACCAATATTTAGTTAATATTAACACACATTTTATGAAAAAGAGCTTTTTTTGTTGTTGTTTTTTTTTTAAAGCATTTGCAGCTTGACTCAAAATTCAGTCAGCCCAGCTCAGTCCTAATGAACCCCAACGTTATATATTAGTCTTAATCACACATTAAAAACATGTGCTTACTGAAAGGTCTCCTTTAACTTCAAGGGTTGTCTTCCCTCATTAAAAGCTTTTATTGAACCTTTTGACTTCCGTCAGGAGCAGCGCGTCCCTTGTCACTGCTGGGAGGTCTGGACCAGAGGATGTCCTTAATGCCAAACAAAAGCAATGGCAGGATTTGTTCTCTTATCATCAGCTCCTCCTCCCCAGGGACTGGGGGAAGCGAGGTCTTTATTGACCCGTCAGCCCTGGCCAGCAGCTCCCTGCTTGGTCCCCAGTTCCTCCCCAGCTCCCTGTTGGGTCCCCAGTCCCTCCCCAGCTCCCTGCCCACCTGCCCCCCTTGCCGCGTGTCCTCCGTGAAGCCCTCGAGTTCTTCTCTTTGCCAGTGCTCTTTGATAGCAGGGGTGGCTCCCAGCCCTGCTTTGTTTCCCACGTGTCCTGGCCATTTCCCTCTTTCCCAATGGCTGTGGAGAGGAGCTGTAAATTGCTACTGAGCCCTGGCCTCCCGCAAGGCAGGGTTCGCACCCGTTCCCCAAGCACAGGATGCAGCTGTGACGGCGCTTTCTAGAGAAGGTTTTCTAGACTGTGTCACAAAACCACCGGAGGAGAGAGAACAGTCGTGATTATTCGAAACGCAGTGATAAATCAGAGCAATTTTCTACCGGTTACCATCAATTCTGAGTGGTGTTGACTTGCGCAGACCTTGGGACACATGGCCTACTCCTACTTCAACATGTGTTATTTTCAATTAGGGTAATTTCTTTGTATTCAGATTTATCTGTAAAGATTCTGATGCTTTGTTTGGTTTTCTTCCTGTTGCCCTGTTGTCTCTGAACTCCGCGGGTCCCGTATAGAAAGAAGCACGTTTCTGCAGTGCATTTACTGCAACTGCTGCCACAAGCAGGATGATGACGGAGGCGACTGTCACGTCTCTTTCAGAGGCTGTAATTCAGCTTTTGCGTGGGTAAGAACAGGTCTGTCTCACAGTGATCAAGAGAAGGTGTGACCCGGCCATTAGGTGACGCGATTCAGAGGTCCCTGGCCTGTCCCCTCCCACCACTGACCCATGGCACAACTCAAGACAAGTAGTTCAGGCTTCAGCACAGCCCCAGTGCGCGGCTCCCACTGGCGTCAGGCAGGACCTTTCATCTCTCTGCCGCGATCTTTCCATCCCTTCTTCGCAACAGCTTGTGATGTTTCGATGCTTGGGAAATTCCTGGGAGCCTGGGATCAAATATTCTCATTGAAAACTCAGGCTTCCCCAGCTAGGAATGCTTCTGCAGTTCATGGTGAGAAGGCAGAAGAAGGGTCTTCCCCCTCTGTTGCTCTCCCCCACACACCTCATAGGGTTGTAACCATTAGAGATGTCCCAGAGCCACCCACCGTGGGCAGCTCCTCGGTGGCACAGGGCACAGGTCCAGGCTCGAGGGAGGGGCACTGGCGCCCTGGCACAACCTACACAGGACAATCCAGTGCCAGCAATCCCAGGAGAAGACTCTTCCGACGCTGGTGCTGTTCAGACGCAATAGAAGGCACAGGCCACTTGCGAGGTGGAACCAAGGTGTAATTCATCAGGAGTTGAAGTGCCCTCCGATCTGGTACTTGCAGCTTGCAAAGGACAGAAGGGGTTGGTGGTGGCTGTGTTTACTTCTTGATCACACCGCTTGCCTGGGGGTTTATAGAACTTCCTCACAAACTGCCTACAAGGATGTAGCTTTCTATGAAATTATGTAGGCAAATCTGAAATCCTAATAACACCTAAGATCGCTTTAGTTTTAATTTCACATGACTGAAGGCTCTTACAAAACTTTTTGAGTCTGAAATAATACCCAAACACTTTAAAATAACAGTTGGTTTCCTACAGCTGTAAGTCTTGTAATTATCTAGTACAATAGTAATTTTACATTGGCAGTGTCTTGATGAAGAGATGAACCAAGCACTGCACAACGGTTGTGAGCTTGGCTTTCGAGGCCAATTTTACTCCTTTGGAAGGAAGTGTATTTTGACTTGAAAATTGTATGTGGTGAGCAACCATGCAGTCCCTGGATGGCATGGGAGAGCAAAAATTTTCTCTACTTGGGAGTTTGTTGATATTCCTGCTGTGAAAAGACCTTCATTGTTTCATCTGCCTCTAAAGGTTTATTGAATCCCAACGTAAGAACACACTCTGGAGGTTTTTCTTGCTGTTGTCTGCTTTCAGAAAAATGCCGGTACGATTGCAACCAGCAAATTTATGCCTACATTACTGCTATAATGTCTCTAATTACTGGTGATCAAAGATTAACTAATTTTGCTTATAAATATTCTGTATGGCATTTTTTCACAATTAAAATACAATTTACAGTCAGACTGGATTAGTAGAGTGGACAAAGGCACTACATAAAGTTTTGTAGCTTGCATAAAGTTGTGGTGCTTAAATAGTCTCTTACTGTACTATTATCTCTTCTTCCACTCTTTTTTAAATCTACAAGTTCCTTTAAATGACACATCTTCTATATTAAATCTGTTCCATCTGAGCAATGAATTCCATATCTGCAAGCAGTACATGACTGCCATTGCCAGAAAGAGCAGATCTGTTCACGACACCGGCACCACAAACCTCAGTCCTTTCTTACCACAGCAGGTGAACCCCGCAAGCGAAAATGTTCTTTCTTAGCGGGGGACATTTGCAGCTCATCTCTAGTAGCCACCCCGCTCTTGGTTAGCCAGGGTGGCTTCCACAGGCAGCTTCGGGCACTCTAGTTAAAGTGGGGAGCAAGGAGAAGAGGAGATGGACTGCTCAGTCTGTGGTTTCTTGCCTTTCTTCCCAACCAGAGGTGCTCAGGTGTGTCACCACTCCTGCCTAGGGCTGCTTCAGATGCACAGGGGCCAATTCCACGAGCTCTGTTCTGGATTAGCTCACTTCAGCATCTGAGCCAACACACACAACTTGACTGTTGGCCACTCTGAACCCCACCTTGCTCACCTGAATAGGCCTTCAGGACCAAGGCAAGAGCCTGGGCTTACAGTCCTTCAGGTCTTGTCCCTTTTGAGGTCTTAAGTTCTGCCAGGTCACCCTGAGCACTAATTTTGATGGGACCGATGTTGCTGCCCAAGGCTATTGCCCTCGCTGAGAAGCACCTCTCACGCATGATGGGTTCCTGGTGCGGAAGTGAAGGAGGGCAGGGTGTCCTGCTTCTGGTGTGGGAATGAGCTTTCTTGCTGCTGAGCGCACATCTTTCCTCATGACTGTTTACAGGAGCGTCTGATATCCTTACATCTGCCTGCAAACGGGCTGTGTTCAAAAGGATGACTTGCTTGTATTGTTCCAGTCATCCTGGAACTGTTTCAGACTGGTAGCAGCTGCGTTTCTCCCTGGGGGGAACACACCAACTACAAAAGGTCAAGGTCTGATTCCTTTTGGGATCTTCCAAGGAAGTCACTAGGATCCATGCACGTACCTAGGCAGGCAGACTTCAGCCTGCAAGAATTCCTGAGAGCAGTCTGGCTTCTTGGCTTGCTTCTGATCCATCACAAGTCCTTATCATGAGGCCTTCACTGGATTCCTCTTCTCTACCATGAGATGAAGCACTGTGTGCAAACACAGCGACCCAGTACCCTTTGCGGAAATCTTTCTTTTCAAGGGATGCAAACATAAAGCTGAAAGCGGGAACAGCTTGGGGGAAAATGTGCTCAAGGCGTGCACCAGGGGAGGTGCCCGGACACAAAAAACCTGAAGCGACCACACCATAAAGTATCATCATCGTTGTCATCTGGGCAGGTCCCAATGGAGGAGAGCCACTGTGCAGAAGGAACGCCACCCAGCCCACTGTCTAGTCCAGCACTCAAAATGTTTGACCTGGATCTATCGGCAGCAATCTGACTGCTCTGCGGAAACTTCTGGCGAGAAGAACATCAGCAATGATGTAGTCACGGTCCTTCGAAAGTTCCATAAACATCAGAAATTTGTGTTCCTTAAAGAGCAGCTTCAAGGGTGAGAACCCTCTGCTCAGGAGTGAGAAGGCAGGGCAGAAGGTGGAGGATCATGGGTGGCACTAGCACAAAAAACAGTTAGGGTGTCCACCTGTGGTGTTTTAAAGGTGATCTTCAGCAAGAAAGAGCTTGTGTCCAGAGCAGGGGTCTGGGAATTAGGAGAGCTGGGTCTTATTTGTCCGTCTTCACTCCAGAGGTTGTATCCAAGTAGGTGCTGTGCCCAAATATCTGCGGGGTCTTTGAGTTTGCCATGTCAGGGCTTCTGTTCCCCTTGCTCTACACAAAGAGTTGGCCCTTGAGAAAGAAAATTTGGAACAGTATTGTAATGAAAAATAAAGGCGATGAATGATTTTCAACATGAACTAAACGCTACGGTGTTTAGTCCAGGCTTCATCTCCTTTCTGATAATTAACTCTGGTATCCTGATTAGCGTTATCTCACTTAAGGCAACTTTAATGTCTGCCTGCCTATGGCCATGTCAGTGTACCAGGGCTCTGGGTGCTTGGGGCTGTGACCCCTCTCCAGATTCATCAGATGATGTAGATTCCGTGTGATGTCATCGCTTGCTCTGGGCCGTTGCAGACTGGGCGACTACAGAGTTAATATAACCCCTAAACAGCAGCTCCTGTGTGCTGCTCCCACCCCCAGGTGCCAGGGCGAGGGGCTCCTATGCGGTACCACCAGCGATGCAGTGATGCCCTCAGTGTGCCACCCTGGCTCAGCCGTGCCGTGTCGAGGAAAATCAGCATCAGCTCAGCCTCTCTGCATCGACAGAGGCAGCGGATGCTGCCTGAGGGCTAAGTAGCTCTGCTGCCACCAGGGCTGGCACGCAGGGCACCTCAAGTGCTGACCCACAGATCCAGTCTAAGCCTACTGCGTACAGACCAGACTCCAGCGGCTTGGGAACCAGTGGGACTGAGTTCTGGGCAGAACCAGAGGGTATTTAAAAAATCCGACGCTGCCAGAGAGGCGAAGGACCAGACAGAGAGGCTGTAGCATCGCTCAGCGTGCCACCACTTCCTCAGCTACCTTCCATCGAATATCAGCTCCGCTGCACTTACTCTTGTCAGCCAGAGCAGCTGCATCTCTCCTTAAACCAAAACCCCCTGTGAAATCAAAGTCTTCCTGCAAACCCCACACCCAGCTGGTACGGAGCTGACTCTTCAGCTCACCCCTGACTGGCAGCAAGTATTTTTTATGTCCTGCCACTGGATTCTGATGTCCAAAAGAAAATGGACTTTTTCCCTCTGCATACCCCCTAGTTGTCATTGCTTTTTAGTTTTTAAATACAGTAAATAGGAATAGATGCTTTAAAAACTCCCTTGTGAGTCAAGATGTCAATGAGCAGTGAATAATGAAATACAAATTTTCAAATGAATGGCTAAGGCTCAGCAGAGAATTTTAACTAGTGAAGAGAAGCAGCATAAGGACTGCATCACAATAATCATCATCACTGCTAGATAAAGCGCTTCTTCCTGCTCGTCTTGTGCAGGACAAAAGGAGCCTGGCAGGCAGGACGCAGTGCCAGTGCGTGGAGGCGGCATGTGCCGCACTGACCACACGCTGCGCTCTGGCCTCCCTTCCCCAGCCTCAGCCCGCGCTCCTATTGATCTCAGGAGAACTAGCAGGTTTTCAGCCCCTCAAGTGCCAAGTGATCTATCAAAGCGACGATTTACAAATACAATAGTGGACTCTAGCAACATTTTCCAGTGGGTAATAATGCACTTTCCTTTCTCCTTCCAAAAATGCAGAATTAGTTCATTTTTGTAGCGTGTTGTGTTTAGGGGAGGAGGTGCTCTTGCAGGAGTGGTGTGTACGTTTACTCACACACACACACGCTTCTCGTGCACGACTTGGTTGTAGTTGGATGCCTTTTCTTCCCAATTTTCTCCCAGACTGCTGTAATAATAAAATCTTCGTGCTGTTGGAAAAGGTTGATTTGTTTATCTGAACACAAACAACTGGCGGTGCCTTAAAGCTGTTGACTGTTTCCCTTTCCTTAATACCAGAAGCTTTTCCTCTCTGAAGCTTCCCTCACCGCTTCTTTAAACTGATCTCCAGCATTCTATTCCTTATGAATAAAGGTCACCCCGTGAGGAAATGGCATATCCACTAGAAAACAATGTGCACTTTCTAAATTTGAACCAAGTCGTTTCCGTTCTTTGATTTAAGTTTAGTTACTTCCTGTGGTTTCTTGTCCTACGCCACTGCTGAATCCTTGGATCGACTCCAGGATAAATTGCACTCTTTCAATGAAATTAGAAACTGCGGCAGCAGTCGGCGTAGCTGGAGGAGGTAGTAAACAGCCCCGAAACTAAATATTAGTCCACTTAGTGTTTTGAATTACCTACGCGAGGTGACATATCAAGTCCAGCCCATGCGTGTGCTCTCCCCAAGAGCTCTACCCATCCGTTCCCACCCTGGTTTGCAACCAAACAAGCTGCTGAGCAAGAACTTCCACCTCCCGCGGGAGGGTTGAAAGCAGGCTTTGAAACCAGCAGCTCCCGATGGAGATGGGACACTTCCTTGCCGAAGCCAGGCCAGATTCTGGGTTAGCAAGGACAGGTGCTCAGCCCTGTGCTCCGCAGCATCTTTGTACCACACCAACGCTCCTGAGAGCCACAGCTTTGCATCAGGATTTTTAGGGATCAGGGTTAATTGGGAAAATCCCCAAACTTTAGATGGGCCCTTTCGGGCAGTTTTGTGACAAAAATACCTGTGAATATGCACTGGTGACCCTAAGTTGTGCTTTCCTTCAGTAAAAAGGAGCCTCAGTAAAAGCAGCCTTCCCAGGCCCAGAGGAGCTGTAAACGGCCAAGGACAGGGAGAGGAAAACAGTAGCAAAGGAACAGTGATGCACTTTACACCAGGGCAAGTGTGTGACTCCCTTGGACACAAGTTTTCCTTGTAAGACCTTCTGCATAATAACCAGCTTCAGCCAAGAGCCCGGTTGGGGTGGGGCTGCAGGATAGCTCAATAACGATGGACTCTTTCTCTCCCCCTGCCCATTTTCTTTCTCCTTTCCTTCCCCCAGAATACTTAAGACTGGATTTTTCACCGTTCATCAGACTGCTTTATCAATGGAGCCCCGGATTCCCCACAACATCACTGTTGTCCCCAACTCTGTGATGGTCCAGCCCTTGCTGGACAGTCGCATCCCCTATGGGCGGCTGCAGCACCCGCTCACCATCCTGCCGATTGACCAAATGAAGACAACTCACATAGAGAACGACTACACCGACAACCCCACTGCCTCCCAGCTGGCAGCCCAGAAGCGTCCCCAAGGCTCCCATGAACCGCTCCTGACCAACCAGCACCTGCAGCGGTGTGAGCAGGATGTCACGCACCCCTGGATTTCATTCAGCGGGCGCCCCAGCTCCATCAGCAGCAGCAGCAGCACATCTTCAGACCAAAGGCTCTTGGACCACATGGCCCCAGCGCCCGTGGCGGAGCAGTCCTCCCCCAGAGCGGTTCGCATTCAGCCCAAGGTGATTAACTGCAAACCCCTGGACCTGAAAGGACCCGTGTCTCAGGAGCTGGACAAGCACTTTCTACTGTGCGAAGCCTGTGGGAAATGCAAGTGTAAGGAGTGTGCGCTGCCCCGGACTCTGCCTTCATGCTGGGTGTGCAACCAAGAGTGCCTCTGCTCAGCACAGAACCTGGTCAACTACTCCACCTGCATGTGTCTCGTCAAGGGCGTCTTCTACCACTGCACCAACGAGGACGACGAGGGCACGTGTGCCGACCACCCCTGCTCCTGCTCCCACTCAAACTGCTGTGCCCGCTGGTCCTTCATGAGCGCCCTCTCCCTGGTGCTCCCTTGCTTGCTCTGCTACCTGCCAGCCACCGGCTGCGTCAAGCTGTCCCAGCGATGCTACGACCAAGTGAGCCGGCCTGGATGCAGATGCAAAAACACAAACAGTGTCATTTGTAAGGCACTGCCGGAGAGCAAAGCAAGCAGGCCAGAAAAGCCCTTTTGATAGTCTGGGAGGGCG
Source organism: Geococcyx californianus (assembly GCA_013389885.1). Lineage (NCBI taxonomy): Eukaryota > Metazoa > Chordata > Aves > Cuculiformes > Neomorphidae > Geococcyx > Geococcyx californianus. Next base: position 53,695 of record VWPV01000773.1, read on the forward strand.
GGGAGGGGGAGGACACTCCACACAGGGGGGTGGCATTGGCTCTTTTTAATAACCTGTGTTCTGAGGATAACGTTAGCCTTTTGCCTTCGGAGAAGCAGAAGCAATTATTTCCACAAACTGAAGCACTTTGGGTTGTTCAGGGTTTTGGAACTGGTCAGAATTTAAATAGATGGGGCCAAAGGAGGAATCTAAATAATGTAGAGTGGAGGCTGAAATCTATGTATATCATGAAGTACAGCTGCTTAAAAACTCCTGGTTCGGACAGACGGCTGCTCTCCATGCCTGCATGCCACAAGAACCATTAACTGCTCGCTTGGCAGGCACGGCCACACAAACAGTACCCACTCCCGACTGCAGAAAGCTACATTGGATTCGAGTTCAGGGTGGGCTTCTTGTTTTCACTTTCCTTCCAAGCTCAATTTGCTACCAGCAGCCTGTTGAAGGTGATGGGTGAATGCCCTCCTTCCCTGCCTGCGCACCCTTAGGAGGGCCAGTTCCACATGAAGCACACGTTTCTTCAAAGCTTTCTGTGTCCCTCACAGATTTTGAGCCAGAAGTAAAGATAATGCTCATTTGTTTAAGGCTCTCAACATCCAGGCACGCTGCTTTCTTGTACCCACCTGGCTCCATTAATTGGGACCCTCTGTCGAAAGTGAGATGGTAGCAGGGTTGCTCCCTCCACGGAAAGGACAGCAGCAGGATGTGTTCAGGCAGTTGCACCAACATCGTGTTGTTCTGGCTGGAAGTGGATCCATAGCATCAGGTTTCACTCAATGGAATATTAATTTTACATCGACAGCACAAACCCACTGCAGCCGGACGTTGGCTGAAGGCTGTTCCCCCGAAGCACGAGCTTGCTCCCCCGGTGCCGGAGCAAAGGGGATCTTCACTCACACCACAGAGTTAAGACATTCAGTGTTTTCTTCTCTCGACCTCTCAAGCTCTGTTAAGAAGTCACAAAAACCGAAGTGTAGGATACACACAGGTGTATTTTTGTAGGGATATCGATGCAGTACCTCCTCTCCTGGAACAAGCTCTTCTTTGCTCACTAAATATTAAGATTTTTGATTTCTGTTTTGTCCTGGGGAAGAACGGCGCTTGCTTGAAGTGCAGCCCAATCCCCAGTCTCTATTGCTGCTGTTTGACTTTTGCCTTCTCTGTACAAAGTGTGTCTTTTTAAATTTATGGAATGCTTTTAATGTTTATTTTAGTGTTAACAAACACTAGGGACAGCCAGGGGAGGGAAGAGAGCGTATTTATAGGAAGTGACTATCATCGGCTTTGTCCGTGCACTCATCCTAGGGCCGGTTCTGCAGTCCCTAAGATGCAGTAACCCCTTTCTCTTGATGACTACAAGGTGCTAAATAAAAATCTTTGTCCAAACATGCAACGCTGTAATGAGCAGGCAGGTACTTGTTGCATGCACGAAACTGATCTAGTCTCTCCCTTTTTTTGCTGTTGTTGTTTTAATTGGAGGAAATTTCCTCAGTAAGTGCACAGCAGTGACAGTGAAATGTCATCTCTAATTAGATAAGCAATAGGCAGAGCTCATGTAGCATTTCCAGGAATCCCATTTGCTTGGTTGCAGTGCAGATGCTGCATAAGGGCTTGGCAGGAGTGCACTGATGGAGCTCTGGTGTCCTTTGTTTTAAGGATTCTTTTAAGCTGGATGACTCGGCGTTTAGTTAAGCCTAATTGTGGGTTATGCTCGTGTTGACCGTATGTAGACGCCAGAAAGGAAGAAGCAGGTGAGGATCCAGAGCTGTGTGTATTATCTTGCACAAATGAGGGGCAAAAGGGTGAAAGGAAAACCAGCCCCAAACTTGCTGAACTGTTGGTTGAATGTATAAGGTATTGTATTTAATAATAAGACAAATCATTTTCCTAAGATACAAGCAGGCTAGAAAGCACAGCCGGAGAGGTGTTTACCTGCTGACTTCCTGCACTGAGACCACACGTACCCAAACGGCTTCCACCAATGGCTGGGTTGCATTTTTTGCCCCTGTGTCCCTGGCTGTTCCTGGGGGATCTGTGCTGAAAATCTGCAATAGCAAAGCCTGTGGTTTAGATGCATGGTCCTTGCAAGCAAATCCAATGCTGGAGAGGTCGCCACTGTGCCAATCTACACTCATGTATATACACCCAGCGATCCCGTACAGATTGCCTTTCGTTGTACATAGTTGTAAACTATTTCTCTCTTTGTTTCTTTTAATATATAAATCCTGCTATGGTGTAAACTGGTGCCGTGCTGGAAGATTGTGAAGCGTTAGTGGATGTGTTCGAGCAGTGGTAAACGTGGCAGAGCGACCCTCCCTCTCCTCCCAGCACAGCTGTTGGGCCCTGCTCCATCCTTCCATGGCAAGGCAGTGCCAAGCTCTTTGCAGAGCGCTTGGAAAGGCAGGGGGTCAGCCGAAGCGGGGCTGTGCCAGCAGTGCCGGGGCTGGCAGAGGGTACGTCTCCAGTCAATAATGTCTTTATTGCCCTCTTTTCCCCCATCCCAACGCCTCCGTTCTCCCATCCCCTTTTAAGGTACGCGTGTCTCCTGCCACCCCCGAGACGTACCGTGGGCGCAGGGCTGTGCCCAGCGAGGGCAGCGAGGCGGCAGCTCTGGCCACTCTCCCTCCGCACTGCGTCCCCTTACAAACTGACGAAGGGCTGCTAATTAGCACCAGCCTTGGGCGCGAGGTTTGCTCTCTGGCCATGCCAGCACAGTGGGGTGGCACCGTGCGGTCAGGTGGGGAGGTGAGGACAGGTTCCTCGGGACGCTGTGCCACTGCAGAGCAGCTCTGGGGGAGGAGGAGGATGCCCGGGCGCTTGGGCTTGACCGCCCGAACTGCAAACCCGCTGTAGCTGGTTCATGGCTGGGCTTAGTCCTCTGCCCATGCGCTGGAGCAGAGACCCAGAGAGCGAGAAGGGGTGACTCTGCAGCACATCACAGCCCTGGCTGGAGCTCACCAGCAGCAGAGTGGCTTCAACAGCCAATAAACCATCCCTGTGCCCGCTGGGCACAGAGTAGCTACTAAATTCACACTGTTGCTCACAGAGCACAGTTGTTCTCACCTAGCCCCTTGGCAGCACGGGGCTTCCTCCTCCCCTCCCAGGCTCAGACACGCTGGTAAAGGCTTCCCCCTTCTCCTGTTACGACCCCACCATGTATACACCCTGAAAAGTTACCACAGAAGGTTTTCTTTGTATAGAATATTTATTTTGAAGCTCTATTTTAATAGTATTTATTTTAGAAAGGCTACTATTGTAAGAGTTCTTCTGTTTGTGAAGAAAAACAAGTACTGATGAATGTACTGATCTAGAAATTATATATATATAAATATATATTGTTAAATATATAAATGGCTGTTGTGGTTTGTAAAAAAAAAAAAAAAAAAACCCAAAGAATGTTTGTAGCAATTATTCTAAAAATACAAGCAGAGAGCAGCCCAAAATCAGTTATTTGATCCTGCACACACGGAGCTTGTGAGATAGTCGACAGCCAGGGTGGGACAACTTGGAACAGAGGCAGGATGCTCCGTGGGGGCTGACGCCCCTCAGCCACGTCGTGTGGATACCCCGCAGTTCACCTGCAGGAGGGAAGAGCCACCTCCGCATCGAGGAGAATCCCCTGCTCTGCCCATTTGTAGGGGCAATTCTCTCCTTCCCTCCATCTCTAAAATGCGCCAGGGAAACCTGCAGTGAAGCCAGGGTGAAAGCTCGCGCTTGGCGTGAAAATCTGAATAGAGACTAAAAAACTAAAGAAAACCCGAAGGCCAAGGCAGCGGCAGCCGCTGCACGGAGGAGTTCTGCTGGCAGGACGTCCCACAGAGCCTCCCTCCACGTCTCAGCCCCTCTCCCTGCCGCTGTGCCTCATCGCTGGGAGCAGAGCCCGCGCTTTTTGGACACTGAGCAGCCAGAGATGGGCTCTGCTTGGACACCACGGCCGCAACGACGGGACGAGCGCGGCCAGGCTGCACGTGATGGGAAGGAAGGTCAGAGGAGAAGGCCAGGAGGGCTCTCCCCTCCCACTGCCCTGCCTTGTGCTCACCCCAGCATCAATAACACAGTAAGTACAGCCCCAGGCAGGTGAAATTTTCATAATTTTCATCCCCTTATACTCAGCACTGGTCAGGCCGCACCTTGAGTACTGTGTCCAGTTCTGGGCCCCTCAGTTTAGGAAGGATATTGAGATGTTAGAGGGTGTTCAGAGGAGAGCAACGAGGATGGTGAGGGGGCTGGAGCACAAGCCCTGTGAGGAGCGACTGAGGGAGCTGGGGTTGTTTAGCCTGGAGAAGAGGAGGCTCAGGGGAGACCTTATTGCCCTCTACAACTGCCTGAAGGGAGGCTGTAGTGAGGCAGGAGTGGGGCTCTTCTCTCAGGTGACCGGTGACAGAACGAGAGGACACGGTCTCAAGCTTCGCCAGGGGAGGTTTAGGCTTGACATTAGGAAGAAGTTCTTCACTGAGAGGGTAATTGTTCACTGGAATGCTCTGCCTAGGGAGGTGGTGGAGTCACCATTCCTGGAGGCATTCAAAGAGAATTTGGATGAGGCACTTAGTGCCATGGTGTAACTGACAAGTAGGAGTAGGTGTAGTTAGTAGGTGTAGGTGTTGGGCCATAGGTTGGACTCGATGATCTCAAAGGTCTCTTCCAACCTTACAATACTGTGATACTGTGATAATCTATGAGTCTCCGGGGCGGGACGGGAGCTGGAGGCCTTATGCTGTTTGCACACCTTTCAGCTCCCTGCGTGGCTTCACATCCCCCCATTGCCCACCCGTGCCCACCCCCCGCGGGCACGCATGATTCAGAGTATCTGAACACACGGGGAGCAGGAGGGGGCTGGAGCCACCTCTGTGTTTCCGAAGTCGGGGGGATTTTCTCTTTCTGCGGCTGCAACCATGACGAACTCCTCCTGGGAAAGGGCAACACAGGGCAGAACGGAAGCACAGCCCCATTTACCTGTGGTGCAGGGTCGGATGCAGCAGCTGGCACCCAGCACGCAGAACACCAAGAACAACACCAAGACTCACTTACAGCCACCTCACCAAAGAGCAAGGCACTGTTTCCCTCACAGCTGCTCATTTTTAGAGACAAAAAGGTCAGAGCTGCTCCTATGACACGATTTACCCAGGCAGGGCTGCGCTGACAACACCAGCAACAGGCACTGCCAGGACCTTGGCTGGATTCAGAGCATCCTCCAGGCTGGCCAGCCCACCCCGAGGTCCCTCTGAGAGCTCACACCTCAGGATGGCAGAAACACCCCAATGCACAGCAGAGCCAGCTGGAAAAGGGCAAGGGGTGGGTAAGGACCAATTGACGGAGGCATTTCAAAAATCAGAGATGCCTCTGCTCATCCTGCCCTGAGCCGCATCCCAGAGCGCTCACCCACCAGCACGCGCCAGCCCACCTCCCCCCAGCTTCCCGCGTCACCTGCAGCTCATTGGGCTGCTGAAAATAAAGTATCTGGGTTATTTTTCACCATTGCTGTTATTTATTTGCACGCACTATGGAGCCGTGACTCATCACAGGTGCCGTGGTTTGTGTCACCCGCAAAGGTAAGCTGGGCGCTTCACCTGGCCTGAAACGCTATTGTTGAAACAATGACGTTGAGTTGGTCGCCGGAGCAGAGAAAGAGCCAAGAGCTACGCTGTACGGACCACGACATCCGATGCCAAAAAAGGTGAAATGAGGAAAAGGTGCTGAATTGGTAACGCGAGTGGAGGATTTTTTTTAAACAAACAGACTGAGCCAGGATGTATAAATTTAAATCAGAGTTTGGCAACACTGACTGATGTCTTGCACATAAATCTTTAAAAATATCGATGCGGCATCACTTCTCTTGGCTGGAAGCAAATCAGAATCCTCTTGTTGATTCAAGTAGAAGATATTAAAGGAATAGTTTAATTAATCAAAATGATCACCTTTTTAATCAGTTTTTACACCATTTTCAATAACTGACCATTGAAGGAAACCAAGTCCATCACCGTGAGCACAGGTTTTAAGGTGGCAAAGAGAGATACAGAGCTAAAAGATCAACTTCAAAATTCACTGTCAGCTCCAAAGATCAACCACAGCTCTTGGAGGTCAGACCAGAAAGGGAAATCCTAGTGAATCGAAGCATCCAAAACACCCATTAAGCAATGTATTAATCCTGAGTGAATGGCCTGAATCTTATAGAAATGAGACAAAAAGTTGTATCTGAAATTTCCTTTAAAACTACTTTGTTAAAATACGTACTTAATAAAGACACGGAGTTTTTTCCAAGGCGTTAAAACCCACCCTTGACAAGATGTGAGCTTTGTCAGCATTGCCAGCAGGGAGGAGGGGATGGAAAGAGCAAACACGTGATGTTGGGCAGAAGTTGCACCCATCCTCGAAGACAAACACGGTGATAATGCGGCATCACATGAGATAAAGCCCTGACAACGGGGCTTTTCACGCGCTAGCAGGGAGGTTATTTTGGCTGGGGAGTGCGAGACGTTCTTCCACGGTGAGACGCCTCTGCAAGAGGAGGGGAACAATAGACACGAATCGATCCAGGAAAAGGCAGGAACTGCAGCGAGCGGCAAAAGCCGGGGTTCAGAGCTGGGGCTGCAGCGATGCGGGGCTCGCTCAGCACCTGCCACGCTGCGCCCAGCAGGATCCGGCCCTCCCAGCCCACGGTGCTGCAGCACCAAGGCAGAACCCTTCCCCCACACGCAGCTCGTTGCGAGCTGTAACTCCAGCCTGCCCAGGCATCTCTAGGAAGGGATTGGGCTTTAAATGCTTTGCAATGATACAGATGTTTCCACTGTGCGCACACACCTGCAGGTGCACAGATACGCATGCACGGAGCCACGCTGTGGGATTACATGGTGCCCTTCCCCTTAGTGAGCACCTCCATTTACACGGAAACCAGACGAGGGATTCAAGGTCTGGTTTGTCTTAAAAAAAAGAGTGTTATTAAAAGTCAGCAGATCTAAATCCACGATCCCACTGCTGACACAGCAGCTTTTCTGCCATGCCTGGCATTTCCAGGTGTGATGCTGGGAGAAGCACAGCAGGCAGGAGCGTGGCTGCAGCAGGAGGGGGCTGTGCTGCTCCCTCAGGGGTACCACAGCCCAAAGTGCTTCCTTCCCACTACTCAATAATTGCTCTCACTGGGATCAGGTGCCAGCAGCGTGTGGACGGGCACAACAGCAGCTGTGCCAGGAGGGAGAGCCCTGTGCCCCTGCCAGACGAGGAGCTGGCTCCTCGCAGGGGATCCCCAGACTGCAAACATCACCCACGGATGAAGTTTGACCTTTTGTGAGCAGCAGACAAATGGCCAGGATAAAGATCAATTGCCTTTGCATTTTCTTTGACTTCCTGATGACAATAATCTCCTGTGTGAGACAGCGAATCACGGGCTGCCTGCTCCAACCCCTGCCGAGCGCTATAAAACTTTAGGGATCTCCTCAAAGAGCCAAGAACAGCCACAACCCTTCAGAGGGCACCTGTGCTCCCACACAAATACTTCCTGCTCAGGGAAATAAGGAGATGTCTGCAAAGGTCAAGGCAAAGCCCTTCAGCAGGGTCTCACCCCTCTTCTCGCACCTCACGCCAGCTCAGGGCTCAGCCTCGACCAGGTCAGAGTGGATGGGCACAGAGCCACCAGCGCCTGCACAGACCCCGAGTGCCAGAGCTGGATGCCAGGTGCCAGGTTTGGAGGTAGCAGGAGGGGTGAGAGGGACTCCCAGAAGCTGCTGGTTGTGCCTGGGCCACCAGAGCCCATCACGGCCCTGGGGAGAGCAGCCCTGGGCACCCAACCTGAGTACAGCCAGGCTTCGGCTTCTTCCTCAGGGGTCTTTATCGCAAGTAAAAATATAACCATCAAACTGAGAAGTAGTAGAAGTGCAGCTGGAGAAGATGTTCTTCATAAGATCTTTTCTGTATTAAATAAATTAAAATACCCTGGTGCCAAGACAGCTGCCCCTATTTCACACTGGCTCAGCAGCCACCCAGCAGCAGCTCGGGCTGAACGACAGCTCAGGACTCAGTGCTCACCCGCAGCTAGCAGCCCCCACCACCTATTAAACCCAGACAATAATGTAGCACAGAGCTCCTGAACCAGCCAGCCAGGATTTCACATCTCCAAGGTTTCAATCTGCTTCTGCCAGACGGTCGCCCACCGCCCCGCGCAGGCAGTGGGATCGCATCCCTGGGACGCAGCGAGGGACTGAGCACATGCCCCCAGCATCTCCCACTCCCTTCTCCACCCAGCTGGACTCTACAAACCCACACGGGCTTTGTGCTCCCAAGCACAAACGCCAAGGAATTTTTTAGCAGAAAGTACCAAATAATTTACTTTTCTATATAAATAAATAGAGGGGAGATGGGAACGTGCGTTACCCGCTCGCTCCATGACGCTGCGGCTTTCATTGACATTTTTCTCCCTTTGCAACAGGAGAATAAATAGAAATTAATGCATGAAGAAATTCTTATGAATAAATCATAAAGGCGAGTTCCGCTCAATGCCAGGTATGTTTGTGATTATGCGATGCCCTTATGTAACTGGGTTTTCCTAATCAGAAACATGATATTCTCAGAGCATGAAACTGGGACGTTGTGCACCGCATCCTTTCGCTCCAATTACCGCACTGGAGTGTCCAATGGTGCACAGAGCAGCAAGATCCTCCACTAAGGAATGGCCTGCTCTGAGCTGGGAAGGAAACCATTCACGTTGCCTCTTCGGTGCAGCCCAAACAGACGCTAAAACAGGAACGTATGAATAAAAAGTGTCTTGTTGTTGATACAGCACTTAATTCTTTTTCATAAGGGTAAGCTGTTAGCACAGATTCTCTACTTCAGACCCTACAGGGGTGTAAACAGGGGGCTGTGCTCCGAAGTGCCCAAAGCCCCATTGAAATCCAATTGTTCTCTCTTGTGTTCAAGGACGAGGGGTTATGATTCGGTTTTCGCCAGCAGCCCCTTCCCTCCGCAGCAGCCTCATCACACCGCCGCGCTGTCGCAGGCAGCTTCAGGGCTGGCACAAACCAGCTCTTCCAGCATTCCTGTCAGTAATCCCTATGAAGACAACGACCACATTTGTTTTTCCCTTCACGTGGGTATTTGCATTCACTGCTAAGGGCCCCTCAGCCAGATTCCAAAGCAACGGAGGACTTGCACCAAGCCAGGTGGGATCTGGCTATTTTGAGTTAAGGGCAGGACAAATCCCAGCTCACCAGCACAGATTTGCCTCAAACTGACAAAAGCAGCAGCACCATCACCTCCACAGTCACAGCAGCCGGGGCCCTGCTGCCCCCAACACCCGTCCTCGCAGAGCCAGGACGGCACCGGGAAGCAGCGCTCACCCACTCCCAGCCAGGAGAGAGCGGGTTGGCTGCGGGGTTTCTGAGGGAACGGGAGGTGGGGATGTAAAATAAGGGCTTAGGGTGCTTGCTGAGGTCCGGAGACACAGAAAATGAACTGGGCAGACCCCATGCTGCTGGGAAGTGAAGAGCTTTCTGCCTGTCCTAAAGAAGTGGGTGGAAAACGCGGGTTAGGGCTCCAGCGATAAACCCTAACGATCCCTTGGCCGCTCCTTTTCAGGGCTGGCCCGAGCAAAACGCTGTAAAGTGCAAAGGAAACCCAGAATGACAAACAATGGTAGGAACCTGAAAAACCAGGTTCCTCTGGACTTCATGGGAAGTGCGATTTTAAATGCTCCAACCTGTCTGTCTGAGGGGAAGTGGGCAATAAATAGTGGCCTGGTTGTTATCGAGAGGATGTGAGCTATTTATAAAAAATTCTTGGGCTTTTTGAACTCTGTTTAAAGAGGCAATATCCTTCGCTTGGGTAATTGGGGGGCTAAAACACTAAAGCAAACAAGATTACTCAGCCACCTTGGGAAAGTTTAGTGCTTACTTGTGCGTTTCTGAAATTTGGAGTGTATTTAAACAGCTGCGCTGATATCGTCCGCAAATCCAGAGCGTGGAAAGGTCTTTCAGAACGCCGGGTACGCAGGGATGCGCCAACAGCCAGGAGCTGCTCCCAGCACACAGGGTTGTGGCCATCGCAGCTCAGAGATCCCAACAGCCAACAGCTACGTTGTTAAATTAAACAATATCTTACATGGGTGAAATGCCTAATCTGAGAAGGGGCCTCTACCTTCCTCATAACACACCGGCTTCCCAGCAGGACTGAACTGTCTCCAGCTCTGAGATAACGTGCGGGCACCAACTCACACACGGGAACAGCAGGAAAGGGGGAGAATTTAGTGGGAGGGCAAGGGAAAAAGGAAACAAGCACCCCATGTAAAGCAGGGCACACCCAACAGCACAAACATCCATACAAAGCAAGAAAGATCTCCTTGCGGAAACTCATCCCATCCCTCTGACAAATAACTGCTTTAAAATAAATTAGGAAAATCTGCTGCCTTTGCTGGGACAATAACGGCCTCACCCAGCCTTTGGCAGCACAGGGAGATGGGCCCAACCTCAGGTGCTTTCAGAGAAGCTGGGGCTGACTGCACCAAGAGACCTGGCAGGACACAGCCATCCTAGGAGAGATGGTCAAAAGCCCAGGTCACACTGGACATGGCACCCTTACACTCCCAGCACCATCAAATCATGGAATGGTTTGGGTTGGAAGAGACCTCACAGCCCACCCAGTGCCACCCCTGCCATGGGCAGGGACACCTCCCACTGGGTCAGGGGGCTCCAAGGCCCATCCAACCTGGCCTGGAACCCCTCCAGGGATGGGGCAGCCACCACTGCTCTGGGCAAATGTAAACGACCAAGGAGAGATGGATTTCAGGTTGTTCCACTGAGGAGCTTCAAGTGGAAGCCTCTGAGCTGCTGCTGTTCATGAGGTTCTGACCCCCTCAGTGCAAAGCAACAGCTGACACACACCAGGGAACCATCCCTCCTGCTCCTTCTCACTGCCCCACGATCCGTGCGTCAGGATGTGGCACCAAACAGCCCTCCAGGGTTTCCACTGGCTGCTCTTTTTATTTGTGTGAGCGGAGCCGCTGGGCAGGCAGCGTCGCTCCTGTGTGGGAACCACACACCAACTGCCCTGACAAAATGATGGCATCGTCTAAAATACACAAACACGTTCAAAAGAAGGAAAACCATGAAATTAAGGATAACAAACCACAAAGAGAAGCTCATGCACAGAATCTGTTAGTGTTTATGAGTCACTAAGGCCTTCCTGTCTCTTCTTCTAAACTGTGGGAATCTGCCGTGGTCCATCCTCTCCTTGAAAACCACCGAGGTGCTATTTTCCTCGCAGCCCCAGCGCTGGGGCGGGGGAAGCTGCTGCACAAATGAAAGATTCTTTTCTTGTTGTTCTCTTTTTTCTTTTTTATTTTTTCTTCAAAGTAGGAAACCAAATCTGAGGAGCAAACGCTGCGAGGCGTGTAAACAGAGGCGACTGCAGAAGCCTTCGCAATGAGATCACCGAGCGCCTTGGCCCAGCACTGTTTTCCAACGGCGGAGGGCTTAACAATGGAATGGATGGGGAACGCCAGGAAAAGTTAGAGTGCTTTGGACACGAGGCCTTTGTAAAAGCTCATTCTTTATTATTAACAAACAACTTCTCCCCATCTTTCTTCTTTCCTTTCTCCCTTCACCAAATGAGGATTTTTTTTCTTCAATATATTTTTTTGGAATTCTGAGCATTGTTAACCTGTCCCAGTGTGCCCGTTCTGCTCCACCCAGTGTCCTGCCATGCTGTGCCATTGGGAAGCCAACCTCTGCCTTCCACCTCCAAGCACCCCCATCGCCCTGTGCTGTGCTCTGACTTCAGAGCCAAGGTTTTCCCTCCAGGTTGCTGGTGGGTTTGCAGGGTGGCACAGTCCCATCCTCCCCCTCCAGCAGGACAGATGCTACTCAAGCACCCAATAAGTCCCACGAAAAAAACCCATCACCCCTTGGTCATGCACAGCTTGTGCAAATGCTTCCTTTAATCCAAGGGAAGGATGCTCAGCCCATGCTTCCTGACTACAACTGGAATGCACAAACTCAAACCAGGAACAGCAGCGTTTTTAGATTTCTATGCGAAAGCCTCACACAACAGAGGATCTCCTATGGCTTCAAGAGAAGCCACCCAGACTCACACAAACCACGGCCCCGAACAGCTCGTCCAAGCTGCGAGTAAAACACTGGCTGAACACATTTGCACATCAAGGGATTTCCAGTATGAACTCTGAGTGCAGAGATGGGAACACAAATACAGGTTGTAGGGTGCTCTAGGGTGGCATTCGATAGCAGAACGCATCGCCCACGGAGCCCTACACGGCACGTCGATATGACGGTGTCTAGCGCTACCAAATGCTCGAGGGACATTAAATCTTGTGGGTTTACTGCCAAAATTCCCTCCTTGCCTCTTCCCTGAGGAAACACCACTGGCCACAAACCAGTTACGTACTTTCCAGAGCCTTAACGGAAGGAGAGAGGAGAGCAGGAGCCGTGCCTGTTCCCCAGCCCAGAGCAGATCCCGTGAGCCGGGAGCTCTCAACAACACATCCACCTCCACGGAAACGTCTGCTTAGTTCACACAATTCCCTCTGTCAGCTCACAAAACCTTTTTCCTGCTCCCTCTGGATTTTTTGGTTTCCGCACCACAAGCGCTGGAAATAAAATTATTATAATAGTGATTATGCTACAACAAAAAAGCTACCCCCAAAATTACAGACTTTGGAAGAAACAAGGGAGTTAAAAACCCTGAAAAGTCAACCATAAGTGTGATAATTTTATGTTTGCCCTGGCTGGAGGACATGCTGCAGCAGCCCCTTTCAGCACCAATAACCTCTCCCTCGCCTCCGTGCTGGAGAGGCCCCACGCCCAGGATGGTGGCTGGGAGGAACGGCAGGGCCACAATAGTGATGAGGCTAAAAACACCAACTAAAAGAGATTTCTGACCCTGAGAGCACTAACAGTGTGAAATATGGAATGGAACCAGGACAGGAGTTTTACAGTTATTTTCTACCGGTGCTAACGACTGCGAAAGGCACAGAGCATCTCCAGGGCACTGAACCCACTGTGCCCAAAGCGAGGGCTGTTTGTCCGTCAGACAGGTTGTGGGAGCTATATTTTTCACTCAGATTGAATCACTCGAAGTTGCACCCTTTACGTCAAGGAAGGTCTGTAAAATTCTGTAGCACAGCTCGAGAGGTCCCAGGAGGGACGATTTACTGCAGAAACAGCCTCAGCTTCCAGGCTGGAGACCGAGCAGAGCGAGCGGTGCTGAGGACAGACGCGTGCTCAGCACAGCCGGCAGTGGCACACGGAACGCTGAGCTCTGTGCGCACTGTCATTCACTGGGAAACGTTACAGAAACCTCTCTGTCCCCCAAGGAATGGTCAAGAGATCTAAAACACAACCAAAATAAATTCTCTCAGCATCTACACGAGTTCCAGTTTCTGGGGCGTTGTAACAGGTGTGTCCTTTCACTACACAATCACCAGTATCACAGAATCATTAAGGTTGGAAAAGACCTCTAAGTTCATCAAGTCCGATCATCAACACACCAGCACCGTGCTCACTAAACCAGGGCCCTAAGCACCACATCCACGCACTGTTTGAGCCCCTCCAGGGATGGAGACTCCACCACTGCCCTGGGCAGCCTCTGCCAGGGCTTCACCACTCTGTCAGTGAAGATGTTTTTCCCCAATATCCAACCTAAACCTCCCCTGGGGTAACTTGAGGCCGTTTCGTCTCCTCCTTGCACTTGTTCCTTGGGAGAAGCTTTGTCTGTGTCTGGCCATGGGCAGCGGGCGCAGCACTGGGACAGGGGCTCTCCTGCCTGGCACCGAGCACCCGCCCCACCAGCAGCTCCTGCCACCTCCACAGCCTAAGGTGTGGGAAGAAAATAATTCCCATTTTTGTCTCTCAGCCTCAGCCAGAGGCAGGGCAGCTGGAACATTGCTCGCACTCAGAACAACCCTCCTGCTCTTCTTCTCGTTTCTATTTGCCCTTTTCCTCACTCCACACAAAGCTGATCACAGTTCAGTGCCACAGCAAAGGTGCTGGGAAACTCGCCCAACTGAAAACACATCTCCTACTCCCTCAGCAAGTGAGAGGATAGCATCGCCCTCACGACACAGACACGAGGGTGGCATTGCTGCGCACCCTTGCCCAAGCCAGGAGCTTGTGCCACTTGTCCCCTCCCTGGTCCAGCCTGAAATTAAAGCGAGGGTGGTGCCTGCCAGCTGTGCTGACCCTGCCGAAGTGGCACCTAAGTCCCAGATTTGTATATAATCCAGAGGAAAAGAAACTGGTGTGGGTGCTTGGGATCTGCTGGAGCCCTAGAGCCCCTCTCACAGGCAGCATCCAACATCCCAGTTTAGCACTGACATCCCAGTTTCAGTACCTCTGTAACACAGAGCATGTGGTGGGCACTGCGACAGGCAGGGCTGACAGAGAGCATGAATAAAACAATAGGTACCACTCATCGCCCGGAGGGCTTCCTCATACCGGCACTTAATTTCCCTGAAAAACAAAGAACAATTCCCTGCATCCCGAATTGATGGGTCTTGGGTCTGGTCCCCAGTACGAACACACACAATTTTTTCTTCTACATTTTTGCATGATGACTTGCATGAAAAGCCTAATGAAAGCCTCAACAAATAACCCAAACCACGCAAAAATGTAATACTGTTTCATATTAACTTCCAAAGCCCTTCACTGGCTGCAGGAAGAAGCTGCATTAAAACATCAGAACAAAAAAAAATACCCTAAGCAAGTATGGAAAAAATACATATGTAAAAATGCCCACTTAAAAATCCTCCAACTTTTTGGAGCTGGCAACGAGCGGATGCATTGTGGTGGACAGAGCTGCTCTGGAGGCACCTTCGTGCAGGGGTGGCTTTGACCTGAAAAAACAGACTCGGGCAGTTGAAACACAGCTGCCCTCCAGCAGATTCCATGGGCACGAGGTATTTAGAAAGAAAAGAGAAAATCCCTCTCGCTCGCCCGCCAAGAGCTCAGCGGCACCCAGGGCCCTCGTTTGACGCAAGGGTTCAAGCACTTGGGCCGCTTCCTCGCTCAGGTGCGGCCAGCGGCGGGTCCCAGGTGGGAGGTGCCCTCCTGGTTCTTGGCACAGTGGCACAGCCACATCATGCCCTGCCTGGACTGCGAATGCCTCCCTGAGCGCCTGTGCAGGGCTTGGTGGGAAACACACTCGGCCCCGCAGTGTCTGCGCACGGAACAGGTGCCAGGTGCCCGGCTGGCTCCGCACACCCGAGATCTGCCCCTGCCTTGGAGGCCTCAGTGCACCACCCCACAACTCCCGGCAGCCAGGGGCAATAAAGCCCCCCACCATCAGAGCGGCCGAGCAGCCCTTGGGGACAGGAGCCATCCCTGTCCCCAACCGGGGAACAGCAGTCGCGGGAAAACCACTCTCGTCCCATGGAGGAGAGCAGGGCTGTGGTGGAGTGAAAATCCTTCGGTCTCAGCAGAGCGGAGAGGATGTTCTGGAGAGATTTTTCTTGGCAGAAGCCAACGGGGCTCTCGCTTCCTGCCTGGAAGTGGGGGACCCTGAGGCCAGTGCATCCTATTTCGTGTCATGCCCCCCAGCCACACCTGACTGCAGCGTGGCCGGAGGAGAACAGCCCCTGCCCCCTGGCCACACTTGACTGCAGCGTGGCTGATGGAGAACAGCCCCTGCCCCCCGGCCACACGGACCTGCTGTCCAAGACATGAAAATAACATAAACCCACTGACAGAACACCAACCCCGTAACGGGGCAAACACAGCACAGGTGCTTTGTGCCAGCATCACTCTTCTCTTCCCTGTGTATTTACATTCTACCTGGGGGGCCTGAAGCCTTTTTTCTTATCTAATGACCCTGATGCCTTTGGGAAAAAGCAGTGAAAGTTGAAAAGCACGATCTGTATCTACATGAGCAGCTTCATACGGCAAAGGTTCCTCTAGCAGCTGATAGCGGACGGAAAACAACCTTTTCCGACTCCTATTGTGCCGAGCAGCTGCAAGAAAGAAATACCAGCAGGAATGGAAAAATGTTTCCACTTATTTTCCTAGGCCAGCTGCCATCAGCAAGCCCCGGGGCGGGGGGCATGGCGAGACCCCCCCCCAGGTGTTGGCACAATTGCCTTGGTCAGGGGGAGATGTTTACGGCGTCTCGCTGCAAACCAGCGCTGGCAGCCAAGCCAGGGGCAGCGCGCGTTGGGTTAAGTGGAAGCCGGCCCTGCTTTGCAATGCAGAATCCAGTAGCTCAACTTTAAACCACTTCCTCTACCTCCTGACAATGCACAGAGGAATTTCCACAAATCCCAAGGCTGCCCTGACTTCCATTTCTAAACTTGGAAAAAGAAATACCAGGACATTCCTTTGTTGTTCCAGCTCACTCGCTGTTTGATCTGGAGCTGTTTCTCCAGCTGGGAGCAAATTAAAGAATCCCAGTTTCCTCTGGAATAAAGCACAAACCAGTAACAAACAACGCGCTTGCTCCTTTGATTTTGAACAAATTGTTTTCGAGCTGGACCAGCCCTTGCTACCTCAGTCTGGCGCACGTGGTTTAGCGCTTAAATCGTATTCTGGCCAGCGAGAAGAGAGCAACAGAGGCATTTCAAAATGCATTCCTGCCCTCTGGAGAGAAACGGTCTGGTGCTGCCTTTACTGAACAGCAGCTTTTTTCAGTCACATAAACAGCTTGAAAGACACCCCCCACCCCCCACACCACAGCCAGCCCCCCACCAGTGCCCACCTCAGTCCCACAGTCCCACGCCAGCCACCAAGACAAGAGCTCCTCTGTGCTTGCACACCCTCCCAGGCAAGGTTTCTGTTCTTTGCTTTCATTTTCAGGTGTTTCACCCAGGTGTTTCCCCTTTCCACTTGCTGGGCTGCCTGATACCTGCCACCTGGGTTCCTCCCTTGCTGCCCCTGACACCTCCCTCTCCCTGCTTGCTGGATTTCCCCTCGCATCCCAGATGTTCTCTGCCCGTTCGACTCCCAGCTCTATCCCCTTCCCCACAATTCAACACCTGTCCCCACTGCCTGTGTGCAGCGTCCCGGCTATCCCCTGCCCCACAGCCGGATATCCAGGCACACGGACAGCCTCCTCCCCCTGTGTCTGTGCCTGCCATCCGCTCTGGAAGCTCTGGGCACCAGCAGAAGGAGCTGGGAATGAAAGCCATGACCCCCAACAAGGCAGTGGCCCCTGCTCACCCTGCAGGGATGTGGGAACCCCCAGGCGATGTGCTCGTGCGTGGTCACCCCCCAAGTGGCCCCAGCATTTGTCCCCCCCACTGTCCCTGATGCTGTTTGGATGTGGAAATGCCGTTTCCTTGAACTCACAAAGAATCTGTCAGTATAAATAACCGCGCTGAAACACAAGATGCACACTCAGACGTGAAGGGCAGCCTCAAGTTTGCTCCAGGAGCTTTCAGTGGTCGTTAGGGAAAGTCAAGGCAGTTTCAGAAGGGCTGAGGATCAGGTCTGGGTGCCTCAGCCGAGCAGAGGTGAGCACCTTGCCTTGCAGTGGCTGTAATTGCTTATCAGAAACACAACCAAAATAATCCAAGCAGCCACCTAACCACAAATAAATAGCAAAGCCAGCAAGGGCGACTCTTGTCTCAAGTGTAAGGAAACTTCCATTCTTCTGCCAGGAAGAAAGAGAGACGTGAACCTTGAACTTGAGGAGGAAGGACCGGGTTCCTGTTGTTCAGCTGCAATAATTAATTGCACACGTATCGAGAGAGGCCAAGAGGGGAAGCACATGCTGTTCGCGGCAAGCCAGCACGGAGCTGGTGCCACCGGCTGGCACTGGTGGGATAGCCTCTGGGAAGATGCAACATCAGCATCTCGGCTGTAGCTCTGCCGTGAGGCGCGGGGGGCTCTGGTCTTCAACCATCACCGTGGCCTGAATCCAGCTGTGGGCCCTGAACAGCTGGAAGGAGCCCCCAGGCCCCGGGCTTGAGCAGACAACAGCCAATCGTGTCCTCAGCAGGCTGGAGCCTGAGTGGGCTGAGAGAGAGATCTGCTGCAGCGCAGCATCAAAGTGTTCTTGGGTATCATTAACGACATTTTCTTCTCATGATACGACAGAGCTGAAGCTCAGACCTCTGTCTTTTTCCTTTTTTTTTTGGTGGTATCTTATCATCCAAGAGCTCATTAGGCAGGAATTCCTCATGCTGTTTATTTTCCATTTGTCCATATGTTCCCCACAAACGCAGCCTCGTCTCTGTTTCAAGTTTATACTTAGAAGCAGTAATTGGAAGGGATGAACAAAGACATGAAGGAAGGCAACACAAGCACAAACAAACTTACCAGATGTTCTGGATTCCTGCATTTCCCCGAGAAGCAGGATCCTTAATGTTTTGATCATGTCATCGCAGTGCAGAACTATTGCATTCCAGAATACAACTGGCTCCTCTCTTCTGACTACTGGCCGCAGAGGCAGTAATTCAAGTCACCACGAGCAGTCAAATCTGCTCTTACCACGAGCAAAAGCAAAATCCCGGGCTCAGCCTGGGGAGCGTTGATGCCTTAGTGGGATTGTCCCAGGGATGGATTTGCCTTTGGACATTGAAACTACAGGACACAATTGAACTACAAAACTCACACAACCTGCTGGTCAGGCGGACAGAAAGCTCACGCGGCCCCACAAGCACCGTGCCGAGAGATGGTGGAAAACAGTAAAGCCAGCGCTGGCCACGGAACTGAGCCCAGCCCTGCAACCCCCTGCCCCTTTTCTGAACACTCCTACTCATTGGAAAGTGTGAACACCCTGACAAGAGCTGCTCGCAGCACAGGCAGCCGACTGCTTGTCGGTTACGGGCTCAGAGCACAGCCTCATCCCTCCACAGCACCCCATACCCACATCCCCTGCTGCTCTGGGAGATGTTCTCATGTGCATCCTTAGTCAAACTGATCCCACCAAGAGATGCAGCTCCCGCCTCGGGGACGAGGTGTCCCCCTCATGCTGAGCCTGGGAGCGGTGCTGCAGGGGCAGCCGAAGGCTCGGGCAGCCTCTGGGCAGGCGCCTCAGCGGGTCAGGCACCGCCCGAACTGCCCGGCTTACGTTTCCCGTGCTTTGTAGACACTTCATTGTTGGCTTCTTTACCCCTGCGACCACAGCGGTCCCTCAGAGTCCCCACACCCAGACTGCAGGACCGTGGCTCTGTCTCACCTCTCCCGGAGATCGTTCACCCAGCCACGTCCATCGGCCCCAGGGGCTGCATCCTCACTGACACCGCTTCATCTTCGGAAGCGAACACAACTGGTTTAGCAGTGGAGGTGTGAAGTCTTTTGTGCGTTTCCTTATTTCAGTTCAATGGTGGTTTTTTCTTTTAAGTTTTACGCCAATTGAAAATCAAATGTTTAAATTAACCAAAATAAACCCGTATTAATCTGAAGCAGAGCTCTGCACTAGTTCAACTGAAATGGAATATGTTTGCTTGTAGATAAGGCCTTGGTTTTCAAAACAGCTGTTGTGAAACACTTGAGACAGCGTTGAGAAAGCCTACGGAACAGAAAGAATTGAAACAGAGAAGGGGATCCAGTGATTGTGCACGGCCCGACCGGCAGGCGAGAGCTGCCAGACTGGGGAGACGGCGTTTACGCACTGGTTCGCAGCCTTCTGCCCTGTTCAGAGCGCAGCGGTGAGAACAGGCTGTGCTGTCAGTGAGGGGGAAACTGTCACCACAGCAATCAGAGTGACTCACACCCGCTCGCTGGCCATCGTTTCTCACCCAGAATTGCAATTTTTTGCTGGACCAGATTGAAACTATTCCTCCTCCTGCTGAGCCCAGAGGGACCCAGCAGCCCACACTGAGAGCAGTGGCCACTGCCTGGGTCTAACGGCTAGCAAAGCCGGCCACAAAATTATCCGAGTGCTGCCCCAGCAATGCACGGGAAACACAGGCTGGGGGAAAAGAAACACAAGCGAAGCATCCTGAGCGCCTGCTGCGGGGTGTCCCCGGGAGCCACAGAGCCCACCCAGCACCACTGCAGGCTCCCAGAAATTAACTGCATGCACGAAATTAATTGAAGGAATGACACTGAAAGCAGAGTAAATACTGGAAATCACGTACTGAAGCACAACTCGCATCATGATCGGAAGGGGAACTTCTCAATTTGATCGCAGAAAGCAATTTACTTCAATTAGCAGGGACACAAATAGAGCGCTTGCTTAATAGAAGTATTGCATCTCCAAAAAAGCAAACTCCCTTAAGTGCATCTCTGCTCCTGGCACTGGAGGAACATTCAAAGCCCATTTCATAGAGGTGGGGAGAATTAACCCTTTGGTCACCAGTCAGTCCCACCTCCTGCCCAAACACACCTTCAGCAGAGTAACACAGGCACGTTCCTGTTGTGGGATTTAAGCCATGTCCCACTGAGGAGGACGTGCATCGGGTCAAAGGGGAGAGCACCAAGGGGAAAGGCAGCAGGCAGAGCCTTCCTCTGCCTCCTTCTCCTCATCCTGGCAGGGCCCTGCCCATGCTGCTCTCGCCTGCTGTCAGTTGGGCCACGCTCTGCTTCATGTGTGGGTGAGGTCATTCCCAGCAGCTTCAGGAAGTTCAGACCCTCGAAGCGCTGCTTCCTCTACGATTGCAGCTGAGAGTTTGGGGTAATAGATCCGGATTGTGTGATAAGGGCTTTGGTCAGAGCTAAGTTCATGAGTTTCTGCTGGCCAGCACAGCATCCCACAGCACAGCATGGACCAGCACAGCATCCCACAATGTGGCAACACCCAGTACAACATCGCACAACCAGCACAGTCTCCGGTGGCACTGCATGTCCTCATGCAGCAGTGCACGGCAGCACCACTCTTGCACTGCTTCCACTTTTGGGCTGCTCCGTGCACCCATCAAGCAGTGAAGCCAGCAGCAGGAGCTGTGTCTGCAATTGCAGCCTCAGCTTCTCCATCCCTGGCACCCACAGTGGGCACGGCTGGGTTTGGGGCAGGACGATGCTGCACAGGAGAGCCACGTGCCACAGCCCTGACAGAGCAGCTGGGGCAGCCACCACCTTGCTCCCGGCCCAGGACACGGTGTTGCCATCCCGTTTGGTGAGCGGCAGCAGCACAGGGGCTGCCTTTGCCCTAAAAGTCAACCCTCCAACCTGCACCCAGGTCAGACTGCAGGAACCCACCCCCACACCCCCTCGGCCGAGCCAGTGCAGCGCGTGCGTACGGGACTGGCAGAGAGGAGAGCAGGGACAAGGAGCCTGGAAACATCAAACCAATGCAATCTGCAGGCAGGAGGCACTGGAAGGCTGAGGGACGGCCCCACGCGCACCCAGCTGCACCCCAGCCCTGCTTGACCACTGCACATCTGCAACCCCTTCTCTTTTCTTTTTCCCCCCCCCCCCTCCCAGATCACTTTAAAGGTCCAGATTAGGGCATAATTAGAAAAGCAGTTAAAGTGGCGACCTGGCGAGGGCCGTGACCTTGGGCAGCAGCAGGAAGCAGCAGCCGTGGGTGGGCTGGGGGTGCAGCCCCGCACCCACACTACAGCGCCCACCAGGCGCCAAGGAATCCACACTCATTCGCCAGGGCTGCTTCTCCAACCCCCAGCAGAGCCTCAGTTTCTCCATCTGCTCAAAGAAAACAGGCATTTTGGTAAAAAGGCCATGCCGAGCAGTGCTGAGCACCCACCCCTGCACCATCCCACACACAGCACTTGGCATTGTTGTTCATGCTCGAGGTGCCCCATCCTCTCTCCATCCTCCAGCTGGGCAGCACTGAATCCAACCATCGCACTTAGGTAGGGTCCACCCTGCCATCAATCACCCCCTGGCACCAAAACCCTGAGCCGGGGCCGGGCACTGTGCCCCTTGGTGCTCGGCTGTCGGACCCACCAGAGCTTGTGTGTCTACGCACGGCTGTTTGCGACCACTGCGCTCCCTTATCACCGCCGCGACCTTTCCTGGTTGCAGATTAGTGCCTGGAGCCAGTTGGATTTGTTTGATTTCTGTTGATGGTTATTAGGCAGAGGAAGTGCCAGAAGGGATTTTGACCTCGAGTTTAAACCTATTCTAATTAGAGCCACTGAGCCTTTAATTACCACGCTCCAGCCACTTCTGTTAAAGCAACAACAAAAACAAACACAAAATCTGGTTGAAGATGGGCTTTTTTTCTCATCCACCCTCCAACCTGCTGCCTGCTTTGTCCATGTGCTACAAGACTGTGGGCATGGGGTGTTCTGCCCCACGAAGCTGCCACGAGCGATGCTGCTCTGGAATGATGCCCATGGGATCCACACACACCACCCACTGCCCCAGCGCACCACCAGCCACCCCACACCCCACCCACCACCCACTGCTGCCCAGAGGATGCTCCAAGGACCACCTCCTGACCATCTCCTGGTGCCCAGATGGCTCCAGCTGACAAACACCCAAGGTTAAGGCTCAGGGCCCATTAGAACTCACTGATGGATATTTTGGAAACACTGATTTTTTAACGTAACTTCTATTGAGTAATTAATTTTTTTTCAAAAAAGCAGTCAAAAGCGCTCTCATGCTTCACTCCACTTGGCCCCAGGACATGGATGGTGCTCTACTCGCCACACATTTTGGCTCCCAGTGTGGACCCTTTCTGACACTCCAGCTCCCTGCCTTCTGCTTTATTTCTTACATCCATTGCTATCAGCTTTTATGAACAGATTTCAAGCTTAGCAAAACAGGGCTTGTGTCTCTCCAAGTTCCATAATTTAGAAATAGTTGTAAACAAATGTAAAACAACAACATAGAGCCCCAGAGCCCCCAAGACCCAGTCAGAGGCACTACTATCTTGTGCCAGCGTGGGCCAGGCTGGAGCTTTTCATTCAAGTACCTTTCCTGGCCCTTTCAGGTGCTTCCCACCTCCCCTGCTCCAGGATCTCCAGGCTGTCCCGTCCACCGTCACCAGTGTCTCACGAGAGCGCACCAACCCAGGGACAAGGTCGTGGTAATCCAGCCCCTGAATCATTTCCACTAACGAAGCTGCCGAAAATGAGTCACTCATTTGTGTGGCGAAAGCACAACATGATGAATTCATCGCAGCGTTTTTCCTATGAGAAAGAACTTTTACAGTAAAGCAAAAAGGTTTATTAGTCCATCTAGCAATATTTACCGACTTCTTGGAAATGCGATTGTGTATGGGGTAGAGCAAAAAAGTCCTTTTTAAGTAAGTGGGAGGTCTCCTGCTTAGCGGTTTTATTCCTCAGCTTAATCCTCTATTTCACATGGATGCCACGGACAATTAGCACCAATCTTTTCACTGGAGGCCGAGCTTCCACCAGAGCAAGCGGAAGAACACGGACAATGGGCAGATCCCGTTCATTTCCTCCATAGCAGTCCTACCTTCTCCATAGGCAGATTTTATTTCCTCCAGCACATGCTGTTCCCCCTTTATCTGAGCCTTCTGCCCTCATGTTGATTTTCCTTCTTTCATGGGAACTGGAAATAAGATCTCAAGACGTGCTTTCTACAATATCTGGAAAACTAACCTTAGAGCAGCTTTCAAATGGCTGTAAAACATTTTAAAACATCAATTATACAAACAAGTCTGGTATTCGGACAAGAAAAATAGCGGCTTCTCTATCACTGATGACTGTTACCGGTATAAAATAGTTTTACCCATGTCCAGACTTACCGTGAGACCCCACTGCTGGTAGCCCCCAGAGCATCTCAGCACTGGGCCAGGCCAAGTGCAAACCCTAAACCAGGGGGCAGGGAGCCACATCTGTGTCCATCGGGCCTCTCTTCCCACCACGGCACAGCTCCTGCACAGCCCCGTGTGCCCTCAGCAGCACACAAAGCCTTGAACCCTCTCCCAGGCAGAGTCAGCTAAAAGCAGTATGACACAGTTCAGTAGGCACAGTGGCTGCACAAGCTTAGAGATCTTTTCCAACCTTAATGATTCTGTGATTCTATGAACACCAGAAAGCTTGATGCTTCTTGCATAGGAACAGTGAGATTATTCCATGTAGGGTAATTTGTTACAGGACTTCAATCTCCGTTAGCATTTCTTGGTATCCCCTCCAAGGCCAAAGGAGAAGCCCTGTGTTTGTTCAGATCCCTCCCTCACTCAGAGGCTGCATCCCAGCATTTCAAGGTGCCAATCCTGAGTAGGACTCACATAAACAGTGACAGCCCAAGAAATCCCACAGTTATCAAGATGTAAGAGAATCTAAAAGTGGGGGTGAGAGGGAGCAGTGACATGAGGCTGCAGTTTCAGAGATGCTGTTTCCCAGTACAAAAGGTGCGATGCAACCCCCCCACCCGAGCCCATCTTAGGAAAACCCCATCGCTGTCTCTTCTGCAAAGGCCATTTCAAAACAGCCATGGAAACCCTGAGTATTGGCCATCACAAAGGCTGAGCCAATGCAGCCTCCTCCCTTCTCCGGAGAGGGACGGAGCATGCTCTTTCCCCCAACCAAAAGATGAAACCCATTTCAGAGAGATTAAGATCAGATCCCATCTGAACCCGCTCAGAGGGTTATAACACCAGAAGCAGAAAAACCTCCAGCTGACCAAAAGCAGGTAGGAAGGCCACAGGTAGTTATTGGGTCACCACAGCCCTGCCACTCGGGCAGTGTGAGGTGGCTGAGCTGCCACAGACCCAAAACACTTATTTGAGCTCAGAGTCGCTTCTTTAGCCCCGTCACCCGCCCGCTTTCAGCAGCGCGTCCCTCCCCTGCGCTCCTAGCACTGCTCTCTGCAGAGGAACGGTTGAGCTCTAGGTATCTGCAGCTTCAGGGCACCAAAGGAAGAGGAACTGGAATGCCAAATATTCCAGTTCTCTGGATACACAAGACCAAATAAGGCGCAGAAGCCAGGAGAGTAAACACAAGGCTGATCTACCAAGTTTGGGCAAATGGGATTCAGAGTCCCCTAATGCTACAGATTTTGCCTGGCAGGATAAACTTAATAATTCTCTCTATGTACACTTATTCTTGTTTAAAAAGAAAGCCTCTGTGGAGCCTCCATCCATCTCTGTCAGCCCCACTGTTCGTGTGGGAGGACCACGCATTTGAGAAGTTCAGCCACAAACCAAACCCACGGCCAAATCCTTTAGCGAGGCAGGTCAGTGACAGACTAAGAAAAGCCCAGCACTGCCCAAAACTGCAGGGAATGGCCGCTGCCCGATCCACCAGGCTGACACCGAGGGCTGCCTCAGGGTTTGAAAAGCAGGTTATAAAGACAGATGCCTTGAAGCAGAGACATGTGACAAACCTTCTGTGGAAGAGGAACGGAATTCCCACGGATAATCCACATTTGTCATCACCAACCAGGGGAAATAAAGCACTGAAAGTAAAACAAACTGTTCTACAGCAAAAATTGCTACATAAGTGACATTTATTAATGTTCAGCTATATTTACAGTTTTAACATAGTAAAACTCCAAAGTGAATTTACCACTTGGCAGAAAGCACAGAAGTGCACATTAACTCTACATTTATAACACGTCATCGTCTCCGCTAACACAAATTAGAAAAGCAAGAATTACAGGTATGTTAGGAATTCTCTCAAAAATCCCAAGCCAAAGGAAAAAAAAGGCCTTTGTTTTGCAAGGTTGGATTTTTGTACAAAGTTGCAACGCGAACTTTCATTTTTAACACTGCCAAGGTGTACCGTGAAAACCCCTACACAGTCCAAAAAGTAGGCAGTAGGAAAGTAAAGTGTGCTACAACATTGAGAATATCAACTATTAAAAACTTAATACTTGTGCCACCTTCCCAACGCTCCTCTCTCCTGGTCACACCCCACTCTTCCTTTTGGCCACGGGCAGCAGTGCCGGTGGGTTTGGGCAGCAGAAAGGTGGGTGAGGAGAGTAATGCCATCACCACCATCCTCCCTTCGGCCATGGGATGAGGTGGGTTGGCTGGGACAGCCCGAGCCCAAACCGCTCCGGGTGGCGAGGAAATAAAGCAAGCCTGTCCCCTGCCGGCTCCGGGGCCGGGCTCATGCTACCCAGTCACTACAGAAACTACAGCAGGCTTTATTAGCACATCACAGACTCAACTGCAATAGCTTTTTCAAACATTAGCCACTAATGAGTCAATGATTACAGAGTTCTGCATTAATTATTAAAATTTTACACCTAGAAACAAATAGAAAGAAATGCTTCTCTTTTTTTTTTTTTTGTCTTTTTCCAACAGTACTTTTATTTATTTGTTTTAAAGCAGGTGATTATTTTTGCTTCTGCTCCAGAGTCTTGATTCACTTCCTGCAGGTGTCCTGGTGCTTCTTGAGGGAGATTTTGCTAACGCAGGAAGACATTTGCCAGAAAACAGCTGTCGGAGAAGGATATTGAATATTGAGACTATAGTTAGGTTGTTATTGTGGGTAACAGAGGATGTTGTTCACAAAGCGCACAGGATGTCTAAGGGCTTACGAAGTGCCTCTAATTTTGTGCATATTTAGTGCTGAAGAGTTAAAATTCCTCAGGGGAAAACAGACACTGAACCAGACAACACTCTTGGAAACCCTGCCTTGAAACCCTGCAGGTGGGTGAAGCGACTCTGCATTCGCCCTACAAGAACAACATTTGACTCAGTTGCTGCATTCAGCCAGGAGGCTGCTGAGTTTTCTATCTTTACACCATGCGTTCTGAGCTCTCATGAGCTGCCTATCCCGGCCATGCCAGCTCGAGATCCAACAGAAACCACCTGCGCTTATCCTACAGGCACAGCGCTTCGCTGAGACACTGTCACGCAAAACGCCCAGCACCAGACTGGATGGCAAACACTGAGCATTCATTTTCACCAGCTATTATTTTCTGATTTGCACTAATTACTCCTCACCTCCTAATTTTCTAGAAATCATCCCTGCTCTGAAACAGAAGTCATCATTCACCTCACCCTGTTCACATGCCTGACAGGGGAAATCTAACCTTACAGCAGTAATACACTGAAAACCCAAGTCTTCTGTGGTTTCTCTGCTCAGAATTTAGGATTAAAGACCTATTTTGGGGGCAAATGTCAAAGTTATAATATTTAGAAGTGATTCTGGACATTTTTTTCAACACATCCAAAAGACAGAGTGCTTTTTGAAAGCTCTGAAATTACCACAAACTAAAAGAAAGAAATAAAATGGTTAATGCCTCCTACACCTCCTTCCTCACAAGCAAGGAGTCAAACAAGGTCTCTAAAAGTGTGATTTCAAATGGCAGAAAAGCCTGTGCAGTAAGAAACCAGGCAGTTCCTTTAATAAATGAAAAATTAAGTTTAACTAAAGAAGGAAAATCAAAACAATTGTTCGGTGAGGATGAACTACAGATGACACAGCTGACGCTTAAACGCTCAGGTTACGTGACCACACAACAGAGGGAAATAAACCTTCCGGTGACTCAGCAGGAATGTGAGGATATTACAACTCCGGTAGGAGGTCATAAACCATAACTTTGTTAAACAGAACCAAAACACTTAAATAAATTGACTGAACTATTTTTCGACACTATCAGCAGTGGTAAACTCAAGCTGGAAAACACTGCACAATGCCTGTGTTGTGTGGCGAGTTCTCATGACAGACTAGAAGCGAAGTGGAATCTCACGCAATCTGCAGTTCCTAATAAAAGAAAATCAAGCCTTGGTTTTAAACCTGAACAATTTAATGACCCCCAATTTAAGGCCGGGGTTTGTTTGGTTTCTTTATAGCACTGTCCCAGCTGCAATTGCTTCAGCCTCCTCCTGGAGAAAGGTACTGTTATTGTGACATTTCTAAAGGGAGCATTAAGTTGCACTCTCCATCTGGGAAGCAACCTCTCACAGGATTTCCTTCCCCTCGGGGAGGGACAGTTAATGCAAGGCCATTATCTGCTGAGAGCAGGAAATTATGCTAGAAGGGTTCCTTCCACTACTTAAGCCTCCTTCTTTAAAGTCCCATTAAGAAGGCAGAAACGATAAGGTTCAGCCTTAAAGCAAAAGACTTGTAGGCATTAATGTTTCTGGAAGGTGCTCAGGCAGGGCAGTACCTTCAAGTGTGTAGGGGCAAAGCCGTGCAACAGTTTAATTCCTTCAGGAACTCGGCAGAAAACTCTAACAGAACTCAAACAAATTGTTCTTCCTGGGACATAAGCTAGAGACACAATCTTCTAACAGTGTTTTGTGACCTTTACTCATGTTTAGAAGATAACATGTGTTCCAGGCATGTGGTTTGTGCTGAAAGGCACTGTTGCCAAATACGGTGCAATACCAAGGGGCAGAGATTTTGTGCTTACAGTTTGAGTCATGGAACCTAATGAATATACAATTCCTTGAAGCAAAAACTCAGGAAGAAATGTTAGGCTTTCCTCTTGTCCCCACCAAGTCAGCCTGGACTCTGGTGAAACAAGGGCCATGTATGGGACACCAAGAAACAACTGTTTTCTGCTGCCTTGTGTTCTAAAAATATTCAAGCAAAGAAAGTTGAGCCTGAAGAGTCACAGTAAACAGAGTGAAAACCAAAACATAACAAATGCAAAGAACAGAAATTTTACCTTTAGTAAATAAAGAGAACTCTGGTTCTGGGAAGAGTGGAAAAAGTGTCCGGCATCTTCCTAACCTTTGCATAATTAATAAATCCTCTGAGAAAGAGCAGAAAACCTAGATGAAGAAACACATTTGTCCAGTTATCAGAGGTTTTGTTTCTCCAATGAGAAAAGCAGCCATTCAGTCGATAGCTCAGAAGGACCTAAGCTGATCAGAGGCACAACAGCTGATTAAATATAATAATTTATTTTTGTATCAACGATACCTCATCTTTCAATTTCAGGCAATTTCAAACCCAACCTTTCCTTAGGCAATCACAAAACTTTTGACTACAAATGAGATCTGGTCACTTCCAAAGGAGGAAAATAAAAAGACAAAAAAAAAAAAGGAAGACCACAACCAACTCTTCCCTTTAAGATATAAGAACAGATACAACATCAGCTACTATGAAGACAAGCACTGTTCTCTTCTTTACTCCTTTTGGACTATAAATAAGATGTTGCCAACATGAAACGTTAGATAAAGGACAGTGTTTATGTATATGTTTAAAACCTCAAAGGCCTTCAGGAAGAGAAGCACTGAGGGATACATTTCAGTTTTACACCCATATTTTACCAGCCAGTAAAGCCATGCTCACAGAAGCCCTAACTGTGCTTTACAGAGCTTTAAGCACACATTCCTTCTTCTCCACGAACAAATACTCACCTAGCACGAGGAAGACCCACCAGAGCCAATACTGGCCATCAAAGTAACCAGGAAAATAGGTGGAGAACTGAAAAAAACCCAAAAATACAAGTTAGAGCACATGGAAGTTTCTGAGCCCAAATCTGTTCTCACCAATTTCAGCAGTAACCAGATCAAGTCCCCTGCATTCAACAGAGCTCAAACAGCTGCACAGACTGAGGGAACAAGCTACCTCCTTGAACTTTCATTTAAGGCTTTTCTACAGATGTCAGACCAACTCCAGCCAAAAGGAAAGGAACAGATTTAATACCCAGCCATAAACTCTTGCAGCCAGTGAAGCAGATACTGGGCAAATACTCCTATTTTCCCTCACATCTTGATGCCTATGAACCACAGTTGTGTTCTCTGAAAGGGAAGACCAGGCTTGCAGCAGCGCATCCCGTTAATTACACTGTGCGCTTGGACTGCGTAACAAACAAAAGCACAGCTGACAAAGAAATCCCAGATCTCTGACAAGGGGCCTCTGACAAGACTTTCTATTGGGAAAATTACTGCCTGTGGCATGAAAGCCACCAACATTATTAGAGCACTGAAGTTCACTGTGCCGGTAGTAAATACAGTATAATTTTTTCCTTCATTCTATTAAAGTTTAAATACCTAAAAAAGGTGAGCTTCTTATCAAAGTTTAAATCAAATCCAGTTAAGACCACTTGTTTCTGCCACACCTCTCAATCCAGCAAACAGTTAACACCATTTTACAAGATGACCCCAAAAAGCTAAATTTTCTACAGAAAAGCTTAACAGGTGCTGTATGTACAAAGAGATCAGGTATGAAGTGACAGCCCTAACCCTAACGCTCTCTACTTCTATTTACTCACAGCTTGCAGGATTTTTCACTTGAAATTCAAACTGTTGGCCCGGAATCTCTGCACACCATTGTCACAGACCCCACCCTGGCATGGGCTACAAACAAAGCTTTGCTGATATTTTCTCACTGTTCCTTCAAAGCATAGTTTAACTTTTTTTCTACTCCTTCAAGTATCAGCACATCTATATTCTCCTTTTTTTTTTTTTTTCTCCAGAAAGGTTCCTCTTTCTCCCCCTCTAAGTTTTAAAACCACTACATCAGCCTTTCTTGCTTCTGTAAGCAGAGGTCTGCGCCCCATAGGGCTCTCTTTTCATCCAGGCTCCCATAACACAAACCAGTTCTGATCAGCTACCCGCTTGCTCTCCCTGTGATCTGGTGTCAGGGAGCACAGGGGCTGTTTTAGCAGCCTGGTCATGCGCAGAGTTTATATGGAATTAAAGGCAAACAGAGAAGCTGCTTCCCCAGCCGCTTGCTGCCTGTGTGCAGGCACGCCACACCAGAGGGCACCAGCGGGCTGCTCCCATCCCAGCGGCTCCCTCTTCTTCCTCCAGCTAAAATCCAATTTCACACCTCGGTTTCCAAGCCCCCGTTTCCCTCTCCTCATGAGCCATTCCACATTTTAGAGAACTGGGGTTTTTTTCCAGAGGACAGCCTAAGGAGCACTACACTGGAGTGAAACATCCCTATACTGACAGGAGGGCTTGTTTACTTGGATACATGTTTTACAAAGATCAGATCACTGCTACTGCTCAACACCAACACACGGATACATTCTGACCCAATACAGTGGCTCTGTCAGAAAGCACAGAGTGTGCAGACTTCGTTCTCTTTTATTACAATAATAATTCCAGCATATAAGCAGGACAGAATGATGAAAAAGCTCTTTTCTCAGAGAATAAGGGGATCAAAACCCATTTAATTATAAAAAGCTAAATGAATTCTAACTAACTTCAGTATAAGGGAGATATAAGCAAGCTAAGGCAAAAAAGTACCAGTGTCTATGTTCATATTTTGCACTACACAACTCACCCTGACAATAAGGATCCACTTAATAAGAGACAGACCAAATCCAGAAATGGCCCCATATCGTCCTGCAGCTGAAGTAGTCAGACAGAAAGACAGGAAAAATCCAATCCAGTTGAAGAGGAATGCCACTGAGAAAGCAAGAGAAAAGCAGCAGGTCAGGCCCTCTTTATATTCCAAGGGGGGAGGGGAAACATAAAACCCCTTCACATGTTTTTTTTCCCAGTGCCACGTAAACAGCAGTGGGAAAATAACTTCAGCCATTTGGGGTAACCACCTGAAAAGAAATTAAGTTCCACCATGTGCTTACTGAAGAAAGTCAGCATGAAAATGCCGTCGTTTCCTATCCTCAGTTGGTCGGTGTCGTCAAAGTCATCCCGTGTCACAAAGTCATCGTCCTGTGAATCAAAGGGAGACAAGACATGGGTGGATTTGTCAGACCAGTCCACACAGCAATCCCAGTTCTGCAAGTGGGGTTCTTCAAGAAAGGGTCAGCAAATTCTATAGCCCTCAAAAAGCAGGACATTTAAGGAAAGTCCCGATGTTAGGTGGGAATCCTAAATCTCAAAAGCGTACAAATGCAAGCAGGAAAATTCTGAAATGCTGCAGGGCATGACTGGCAGTATTTTTCATTTTCTTTTCCAGATAGTCAAGATCCAACATGGTCTTGGTTTCACTGCAAAGAATTCCCCTACTCATCCAAAAAAATAAACTTATCTCAGCAGGGAATCTGGCTTCTCTGAGGAAGTGTAACGAGCAGCGGGCAGGGGTGGAGGAAGATGTAGAGCAAGAAAAAGAAATAAAAAATACAGGAGTAACTATACTGACAGCTACACTGACCTCTGGGAAAGTCAACTAAGCAGCAGTCCCAGGGGTAGATGTGTTAGATGGCTGGACAATTAATCACAATTAATCCTAAATCTTTTTTTTTTTTTTTTTTTAACCAAAACCCAGTGACAGTGCAGGCGGATACAGCACAGTTCCGCTGTCAGCGTGCCAGACTAATCTGGATAGCTCACACTGGCATCAGAGATGCCCAACATCATCACAGCAGCCAGAGGGAAACTAAAAAACAAACAAACAAAAAACGAGCCAGAGAACTCTTGGGTGCGTGCGATATCATCACCCGGAAAGCCTGGGGGGGAAAAATGTCATGGCACTTGACTGGCAGGAGTTAAACCAGAAGATCTACAGGAGAAAATGCGAAGGACAGCCAGCCAGCCAAGAGTACTTACTCTTCCAGGAACCAGGGGGATTGTGGCTTCAGCCTTGGTTCTCTCAGCCTCATCATAAGTAGGCAGTGTTGTGGCCACGTTGTAAGATGGAGGCTTAGGAAACCCTGACTCATCCTTGTAGTCAAAATAAGCTGCGGAAAAAAGTTATACAGAAAGTGCCTTGTCAGTTCCTTAGGAACAGCGTGTTGGGAGAGAGAAGCGTTTCGGATGACTTCAAGAGACTCCAGTATTCTGGACCACTGAATTCTGCCCCTCCTGTCCCCTCCCCATCCTCTCGCCATCCCAAACCAGAAAGTGAAAAACCCCTTGTCTACTATAACATAAAGTCACACTCAGAGAGAGCATGGTTTTGACACGCCTGGCTGCACCTGGTTTTAAAGCAATGATGCGTGCTGTGTCTCTCCTGATTTCAATAAAGGGCAGCACTCACTCAACCCCAGGTGGTTTGAGTGAGTCCAAGAAGCATCACTGCAAGCCTCAGGACACTGGTGATCAATTTTTCCAGAAAGACACTCCAAATTGTTTTCTGTTGGAGGGAAAAGGGACTGGAACATAAATCAAACGTAGTATTTCTGAGCCCAAATCACTGAGAGGCACCAAGGAACCACCAGACCTATGTGGACATCTTCACAGTTAGTATGGACACTTGGTGGACAGCTGGAGACACCCAACACTCACACTCCCACCCAAAGCCAGCTGTTTGAAACAGCCACTACGTTGTATTTGATTCACAAATCTCATTTGAACAATTAACTATGAAAGTTCTGGAGGAGAAAAATTGAAAAGGTTTCCCTAGAAGCCTTAAAGGGGCTCCAGGAAAGCTGGGGAGGGGCTCTTGACCAGGGATTGCAGTGCTAGGATGGGGGGAATGGTTTGAAGCTGAAAGAGGGCAGACAGAGATCAGATCTTAGGGAGAAATGTTTTGCTGTGAGGGTGGGGAGGCCCTGGCCCAGGTTGCCCAGAGCAGTGGTGGCTGCCCCATCCCTGGAGAGGTTCAAGGCCAGGTTGGATGGGGCTTGGAGCCCCCTGATCCAGTGGGAGGGGTCCCTGCCCATGGCAGGAGGGCATTAAAGTCCGTTCTGACCCAAACCATTCCACGATTCTATGATTCTATAACTGAAACACAAGAAGCTGTTTTGCTAGAAGCTGCCCAGAATGTGACAGTATGATGATTCAGAAGAAGTATAAGCCTTATGACCGAGTCCCTAGTTACTGAAAACTGCAAAAGAGTGAATTTTTTAAACCCTTTTAAGTAACAAGCCCTTTTTGGAAGGAGCACAGCATCATCCAAATGCCAAATAATGAGAGGGGAACCACAGATCTTCACAGTGCTTTGATTTAAAGTGTCTTCAATCCACCAAGAACACTGTGAAATGTAACTTGAGCATCATTTGATGGGATGACATCAGATGAATGTAGCCAAAATGTATCTTCTAAACCACAAGTAACAATAGTCTCCCTGGATCAATTCTGATCTTTTGCAGCCTTAGTAAGGATGCTGCAATGCCATCCGGCAATAAGGAGAACAATTAAGGAGGTAAGAAAGAACAAGAGAGCAAACCTAGCTACCTCCTTTCAGTTAAATTTACCTGTATTCTCCGCAGAAATGCTGCTGTAAGGTGGAGGGGCATCATTCACCACCGGTGCAGTCTCGCCTGGCTCCTCTTCATTCTGCAGCTGAACACAATATACAAAATAGACAAGAGGTTAATGAGATATCTCGAGTTCTTGACGTTACCTCTGTGGTTTTAATTGCATATAGCAGACTCTTCTGGAAGCAGACTATTCTGTGGCATCAGGGGGCACATGAGCAATTGCCCTGCTTCACACCAAAGTACTCCCACTTGAAATGATCAATATGCTATCTTGGTTTTAATGATGTTTTAAACCATATCCTCACACACTCCAACTTTGACAAAGCACAGCACGCATCCTTTCAGTACTTTTCCGTCTCCCTGGCACTTCCTCAGCTCACACCGCTTAGAGCTACAGTGGCATCTGTTTTAGCCGAAGAAACACCATGAGATACCCAAAAAAAGACCCCACTGCTGCCTGTGGCTTTGCTAAGGATGGGTTTTTTCATGGCTCCATTACATAATGATACATCTAAGTACGAATCCTGCCGTTTCCCTTCAACCTTTCCCACTGAAAAACTGAAAAGGAGCCAGTTTATTTCATGCACCGTGCTTCCCACAGGCTCTGTATAAATAACCACCCAGTTTATCAAACACACAGCGGCACTGGCAGGAAGCAAGTATGCGAACGCAGGCTTTGATCAGAGAGGGGAGCCATACCAGACCAGAAGCATTCAAACCAAAACACACCATAAAGGAAGTTACAAATCAGCTGCTGTTTAATTTTTTTTTTCCTTCTTTCCACTTCTCATCACTTCATCAATAAAATTTTGATGCAGAAAGACAACTTGTTTCAAAAAATTCCCTTGGGACCAAACCCACCGGCCTGAACAGAGCGGTGCCACCGTCTTCTGTAATCACTGAGAAACAGCAGCAACCCTGCAGCTTCCTCCTCAGCATCTTCTTGCACTCACCCTCCTGCGCAGCAGCCCTGCTAACGCTCCTGCAGCCACCCAGGGTATTTTGCTTGCTTTCTTTGGAGAGACACATCGCCACTACAGCCCTTACCAAGCACTTGATGCCAGGGTGGAGTGGGATATGTTCTTCTTTTACTTGTGTGTCTGATTGGGAAATAAATACCCAAATCAGCTCATGCTTCTGTCTGAAGGCTTGCATCCAAACTACAGCTGCATGTCTGAACTGTGAGACATGTGAGGACTGCAAGCATGCTGAAAGAAGCATGGATTGTTTTCTCGGCCGTTAACTGAACAGTCACACACCTCTATTGGCCACAAACCAGAGCGAGGAACTGAAAGCCAGTGGCTGACAGCCCTGTGGCCAGACACGACATCCCCGCTGGCTTTCCACATTGCAGTTGCCATCCCCCACAAAATGTGTCAGAGCCCCTATGCCAGTCACATCACAAGGAGTTTGAACTCACCTGCTCTTAAAGGGGTTTCACCTAGTGAGGTTTAAATGACTTGGGTTAGCAGGTGATGATATGAGCAGTTGTGCCAGCAGGTCTGAGGGGTTGGCCAAGAGGGGGAAAGGGAAAGAAATGGCACTGGAAAAAATGCAGCAGCATTGTCCCCCTCTCCAGCTGTTCCAAACCAACAGAACACCACAGAAACGGGACTCGGTTTCACCATCAGCTGAAGATCACTACAACAGCAGCCTCCAGCCTCTCCCCATTCACTTTTTCCAGACAGGAAAGGTGGAAAAAAAGCTGGTCAGCCCCAAGCTTTCTGAGAAAGAATACCCCATGTAGCACAAAACTCAACCACTTCCTTGAAGAAGGAGAACTTAAAGTGATCCGGATGAAAATGTAATCCATATTACATGCAGAGCATCTCCTAGCACAGACACTGTGGCTGCCAGCAGGAGACATCCACTCTGCTCGCCCACCAAATCTATTCCCTTCTGTCAGGGGGCACACAGGGCTGAGGAGGCAGGTCCTTGCCAGGGCTGCAGTGTTAATGCATGCCCTAAGGCATGCAAGCAATTAACACAATAAGCTGCAACAGCTCCTACCACAGCAATGCATCTTCATCTTTCTGCAACCAGCTAACTCAGCATGAGCCCTTACCAAGAAACAGAAATGCAGTATTTTACAAACCCTGTGGAGCTTAGCCATTAGAAGCAAACGAAAACCAACTTGTGAAGTAATTGCCTATTAAAATAAGCTTTGAAAAACATTTGAGAGAGCACTGCTGCAGAAATTCCAGAGCAGCCTGCACACAGCACGAGAGGGGCAACCCCAGGGATAATCCCATAAAACGCCAAGTCAAACGAGCTGATTCAGTCTCTCCCAGCTCAGTGGTCTATGAATCCTCAGAAAATGCTCCACTGTGCTTATTATCAGTCTATCCATGAAAATTCAGTACTTATCCCCTTTTCTCCTCCCACCGATGCAGGATCCAGTCTCTGACACTGCCAGGATGCTCTCCAGGCACTGCATGCCCTACATTACCTGTTCCCCAGCAAGCAGGTGGCAGGAAGCCCTGGTGGTCGTAAGGAAGAAGACACACTTCCTGGAAGTAGAGTCACCAGGGGCAAAGGGATGCACTGGATGTGACAACACTGCCAGAGATGAAACAATAGGGTAGAGACAGCTGAGTGTAATATTAATTCTTACCACTGGAATTCTTACAATGTTCTCCTCTCAAAGCTAAAAAGCAATATATGTTCTTACAACTACCTCATGTGCGAAAAAGCGAGCTGAACTGACTGCTGCCTTCAAACCTTTACGATCTGGGTAATGACACAAAAAATGCGATCACTTTTTAAAATTGAGCTGGAGATTGTAGGAGGTTTACAGTTAGAGAAAACAGATTTTTCTTCTTATGGGTGAGGAACACAACTGCCTTCCAGCCTTTTTAATGATTCCAGGCATCTAAAATTCAACTAAGTGTTTATTAGTGAAGTAGCAAGGGTTCATGTGAGAGGAAGAATGAGTCATCAGGCTTGCATGGCCCAGCTCTGTCCACTGCCCTTGCTGTGGGTTCCGTCGGCGTGGGCAGCCCGGGCACACAGCACGAGGGAGGTTTTGTCAGTGGTTCTGCCAGCAGTTCTGCCAGCAGATTCCCTCCGGCTGCCACAGGGCCTGCAGAGCCCCTGAAACTTGCACATAGAATCATGGAATGGTGTGAGTTGAAAGGACCTCAAAGCTCATCCAGTTCCACCCCCTGCCATGGGCAGGGACACCTCTCACTGGATCAGGGGGCTCCAAACCCCATCCAACCTGGCCTTGAACACCTCCAGGGATGGGGCAGCCACCACTGCTCTGGGCACCCTGGGCCAGGGCCTCCCCACCCTCACAGCAAAACATTTCTGCCTAAGATCTCATCTCAACCTCTCCTCTTTCAGCTTAAAACTGTTTCCCTTTCTCTTATTCTTGGAGCCTCTTTCAGTACTGGAGGCTACTGTAAGGCTCCCCCAGAGCCTCCTCTTCTCCAGGCTCAGCAGCCCAGCTCTCCCAGCCTGTCCAAGCAGGGTCTGACTGCAGTCTATTTTGATGAGGCTGTGGGCTATGCTTCATTTGATTCCCTGGTGGGTTTTAGCTTTTAAGGCAAGATTCTCATACTTGTGGGATTCAAAAATAAGACATTAAAAATAGAAATTAAAAAACTGTCTTTGTAGCAATGCATATGGTTAAGAAAACAAAAGTTTGGCTCTGATTATTTTCACCAGGTTGCCACAACAACACAAAGTTGCCTGGCAGAACAGGGCAAGACCCAGGGACACTGAATTTCCAAGAAACAATACCAGAAGCTTGGCTCTGAGCAAGACATCACCTCTGCCTGCTGCTTCCCCAGCTAACACACATCCCCTGTGAGCACACAACATCAGGGTTCAAAGGTAACAAAATATTCTGAAATATTTCCACAAAAAGTTTGAAGAAAGCATTTCCATTACATATATTTATCAATTCTTCCAAATTTTCTAAATTTAGCACAGTTTTGGACCTTTTTTATGAACCTCCTCTTGCTCCAAGCCCTCAGGCTACATACAAATATTCTTTATACTAAAAGATAACAAGCTTTGCCTTAGAAATGTCTCATCAGTAAGACATTAACTCAGGCATAGATCATGAATTTTTACTGCATTTCAGTCTTGTTTCACGTTCTGGCATGCAAGGCAGAACTGTGCAGAAATCCCACAGGAATCCTACAGTGAAGATAACCCTAATCAGAGCTCAATTTTGTGGTTACTATGGTTTCTGTGAGTTTTCAAAAAACCACAAAGTTCGGCTAATGACAAAAAGAGAATCGGTATTTTTTAAAAAGGTGATAGGATTTCGTTTTTCAGAACAATGAAATCCTAACCTGTGCAAACCAAATGTTAAAAGATAGATAGACAGACATACAGAGAGACGGACGGACATACAGAGAGACGGACGGACAGACAGAGAGACGGACGGACAGACAGAGAGACGGACGGACAGACAGAGAGACGGACAGATAAGGTGTTTCCCTACTAAATTGGAGAGTACTCCAGCACAGCAACAGTCTGCCCACAAAAAGGTTGCACTTCACTCCCCTTGCAACACTCCATACTTTTCTCCTTCCATACCTCTGGCCCTTTGGGAGCAAATGAAAGCTTCTGCCAACTCCAAAGCAGAAGAAAATTATTTTTATTGACTTATGCTTCACTTTTAAAAGTACCCTGATTTGAAATCCTGACTTTGCTCCGTGCTGTTGCAGATCCCTGGAAGTTATTAATCAGCAGGAATAATGACGAGCTGTGAGACCATTCAAGCCCACAGGCACCAGCTCTCTCCTGTATGAGCAAATAACTGTTCTCTCCCGTGGCACTTCCAGGCAAGTGGCAGCCCTGAACAGCGCATCTGCCCCACGTATCTACACTCCACACGGCATAGCGTGTGCTCCGTGGTTCTTAGGGCACAAGCTTGGCAGTTGCACCATCCAAGCAAACCTTCCCCGGTGTCTCCCTACACTGGGAAGATGCTGATGCTCCTGTCCAAAAAACCACTTTTCCTTCTCCAGCCACCCAGCTCCCTGTGAGGCCACGGCACAGCTGCACCCATGCAGTGGGATGCACAGAGCAAGGACCAGAAACCAGCAGCAGCATCCACCTGAAGGGCACGTTTGCAACGATTCTCCCAGCTATCAGGGTGAAAACACGAATCAAAATGTATTTTATGTCCATCAAAACACACTCTGTGCTCTCAAGGATGCTGCTCTTCACTGACTCCCTGCAGTCAACAGCCTGACAACATGGAAATGCACCTCGTCCTGGAAAACAGGCTGATCTAATTCCCTCACCTCTGTTTAAACAGGGAATTCTACTGGTCTGGCCAGACCAAATAAGCACCTGGGCCAGCAGAGCTCTGCCTATCAACTGCCCTTAAGACGGAGTGTTCCAGGTCTTAATACAGAAGAAGCAGGTTTAATCTTAGATAGCTGTCACTAAATTTCAAACACTTAACAAAGGCCTTACCGTAATATTTAGGCTCACATTAACCTTTTTCTGTACATTAAGACATCACAGAAAGAATTCCAGATCTTTTAAGTATTTTAAAATACCACCCTTTTCAAATTGAAGAATGTTAAGTATCTTAAATGAAAAAAAAGTCCCATCGTGCCACCACATATAAATTCAGGTCTCACAAGAGGCAGAAACACAATGAATAGATACATCTTAATATTGAATTTCTCTTATTAGTCCCAATGGTGAAGAAGCAGAATACACACACACAAAACCAGTGCTACTTGCTTTTGGTGTGGCTCCTTTCAAAGCCACGATGCCAAGCCCACACAAAGAGCTACCACATCTCCCATGAGCCACTTCACAACCCAAAGGCCTGAGGGACAGTTCTACAGCCGCTTCCCAGATGGGGGTATCAAGCCCCGCTGAATTTTTAACAGTGAGGCAGAAGTCACCAAATCAGCCCAAGTAAGAGTTCAAAACAACATTGATCCCCTACGTAATATTTTCTTGCATGCAAGGCTACTTTCTACATGATGATGTTGGACTAACACATTTCCCAAGATTTTCAAATTTCTTATCTTTTAGTTTCAATCCGCACGCCCATTTCAACTCAAACACTAAATACAAGCTCAAGGCAAGCACAAGGCAATGTTTGCCTCCCTATTTCACTCCAGCCTTCCCAGATACTAAGCAAGCACTCTGGTCCTTCACGGATTTAGACATTAGAACTTCAACAACCTATTTCCTCTGCAGTCTCACTGAAAACAAACCAAACAAATGGAAAAATCTTTCTTTCTTATGTTTCCCATAGACACCTCCCCTTACAAAATGATTCATGGTTTGTGTAAGCCTTAAACAAGTGGGACTGGAAGAAATAGCACTTAAAAAGGAGTACATCTTCATTATTTAACACACCCACCATTTCCCAGGTGCGTTTAGGTTACTCACATCCATCACACACATTTTCAAATGCCTCAAGTAAAAGGCACACCTCGGTTAACAGAGTAGCAATAAAGCTATTAAAAGCCTGGCTATTTGTTCCAGAATGGAGGTTCATTTCCATTCTATGGACAAAACACAGTTCTGCCACTGAACTCACAATCCAAAGGTCACACTCCACAGGCTTTAAGCCACCCAACCCCAACAGCAACAAGTCTAAATGACCTCGAATAAGGACACTAGACTTCTTTCCCCTCAGGCATCTCCCATTCCCACCTCCAACAGGCACAGCCCCACCCCAGGGCCTGCAAAGGAGGACCCAAACCCAGCAGTCCGCCCCGCTCACCCTGCCCGGCTCCGGCACGCTGCCCCAGCCCCTGCTCCCACAGAAAGGGGCCGGGGGAAGCTGAGATCCTTGCTCTGGAGCTTTAGCTTTATCCTTCATGGAGCTGCGCTTCCTCGGTGTATTAGCTCAGGCTGCCGCATCACCCAAACGCGTCATCACAGGCTATTTTTTATCAGATTATCTAATGCCTGAACAAAGCACAAGGGCTAAAGAGTTAGCTTCAGAAAATAAAACCATATGCTGTTGTATGTCCCTTTAACACCACAGGTATCAGTGAGCAGACATGGGCTATGAGCCGGCAGCTGGGGTTACATGGCCCCACTCACTCATAGAGCAGCACGGGTGGAGCAACAGGGCAGGAAAAACACAGAGGGTTCAAACTCAGTGATCCATCTCTGCTGTCCTCAGGTTAACCTTGTTAACTATCACTTTTCTGAAAATATACACACTCAGGGAATCCTACAACTGCTTAACACATTCCAGTGGTGCCCACCCCTTCACAGCGCTGCTCCTACATGCAGGTTGGTACACAACGCTTCCCAGAGCAGAGGTACATTTAGCTGTACAGGAACCATCAAGTTGTGTGTGACAAAATCTTCCCCGCAAAATTAACAAGTTTTAAAATTTTCAGTTTTCCTCCACTGCCTCATAATCCAGTAATTTAAAGATTAAATGAGCTTGTTCTGAATTTCCAGAGGCTAGCTCTATTCACTGGCTCCTGTATTCAGCTCTAGCCTTTAGGGTTATCAATTCACTACAAGTCTGTGTTTGTTGGCACACCTTTTGTTCGTTAACTGTACATTAATACACACAGTAAGCTTCAATGCATGGAAAAATATGGACATATTCAATGCTATCGAGACTCTCCCACCCCTCTCATCTCTTCTCCACCTACATATCAATTCTGCATCTCTAGTCTCTCAGTTTGCAGGGTTTTGGAGCTACACAAGCATTAGGAGCCAGTTCAGCAATAACACACTCAACAACAATGTGAACAGCAGGGTTCTGGCAGAGAGCAAGGTAAAAAAGCAACTTTGAACAGCTACACAAAAGTAAATGTATTTATGCACGAGCTTCCAATTTTGCACTCCAGTTGCAGCAGTCGTTTCTTGGGGCCTCCATTATCCGTTCATCTTTAGCAGTATAAATCCTCCGGAGCATCACGCAGTCGTGCTCACAGCAGTAGCGGTGTCTGCTGCGTGTCAGACATGTGAGCAGGACCTGGCCAAATGACAGCTCTACACACGTCTCACTAAGGAAACCAGGATCGTGCTTATCGGTCCAGTACAGAGTCACCAAAGGGCAACACCATAGTGTCCTTTGTCACCTATCTCCACAGGTGGTAGGACACAGAGCTAGATCCGTAAAAGACACTGGTGAAGGTGTTTGTCAGGGTCAACAGCAATGGCAGGGCTCTGATGGGAAAGGCAATTAGTGAGAAGACCCAGTTATTTGTACGTACCCTTTCCAAGAACAACAACAAAGGGATTTGTCTTTGCAAGTGAACACACTGGGTTTGCACAGAACAAAAAAAAAACACCTAAGTTTTACTTAAGGCTTACATTTCTAGCGTGTAAAAAAAAAAAAAGAGGTCTCTAGCTGTCACAATGAAGACTGATGTTCTATCCCAGTGGGAACGTGCATTTTGTATTCCAGAAGGAGCGAGCCTACCCACACTGCAAATGCTACCAAGGCAAAGTCACAACACTGATTTCTTGCAAGAGCCCTGGTGAGGCAGAAGCGTATTCTGTACCATCCTGAGGGACCTCTCCCCTTACTTGAAGTAACATAGCCCCAATCCTTGCACATCAGAAGGTGCCAGGTCACACCGTGGGGCCTGACTGACTAACCCCAAAACCCCTCCCATCAGGTGGATGCTCCTGACAACTCCTGGAAGCAGGGAAGGAAACCCTCCCAGCTTCAGAAGGGAGATTCTCAAGGACAATCTCTTTACGGCTTCACATCAGAAGGTGCCAGGTCACACAGCAGGATCCAACCGACTCCGAAACCCTTCCCATCTGACAAAACCCTTCCCATCAGATGGGTGCTCCTGATGAAACATGAGGAGGCAGGGAAGGAAGAACCCCTCGGTTGCAGAAGGGGGCTTCTCAAGGACAGTCTCTTCATGGCTGCACATCAGACAGTGTGGGGTCGCAGGACCCAACTGACCCCAAAACCCTATCCATCAGGCGAATGTTCCTGAGGGAATGAAGAACCCCTCAGTTGCAGGAGGGAGCTCCTCAAGGACAGTCCCTATCCTGTGGGGAATCCAGTTCGAGCCAGAAGGGACCACACGGAAAGGGTGAAACAAAACCAGAGCTCATCCAAGGCACAAACGGATCCCCAGGAACCTCCGCGGAGTTGCCCGACCCAGGCGGCCCTGCAGCAGCGCAGGGTCAGTGAGGATCCAGCCCCAGAACTGAATGGAAATCACTCGGGGCTCGATAACTGGAGACAAACCTCTCTGAACCCTGCCTGAGGCCCAGGAACCGGACGAGATCCACTCCGAGGTCAGAGACCGGAGAAGAACCGCTTGGTTCGCGGGGACCAGACGGGATCTGCTCCGATCCTGGGGATCAGTAACCAGAGGGGCATCTGCTCGGTGCCTGGGAACCAGCAGGAACTGGAGGGGAATCGCTCCAAGCGGAGCCCGGTAACCGGTAACCAGACGAGACCTGCTCGGGGCCCGCGAACCGAGGAGGAACCACTCCGAGGCCCCGGAACCAGACGGGAACCCCTCCGAGCTTGGCCCGGTAACCGCTAGCCAGGGAGGAACCGGAGGGGAACTGCTCCAAGCCCGGCCCGAGGCCCGGTAACCGGCGAGGAACGGCTCTGAGCCTGCTCGAGGCCCAGGAACCAGGCAGGAACCGCTCCGAGTCCAGGAACCGGAGGGGAACGGTTCGCAGCCCGGCCCGGGGCCCGGTAACCAGTAACCAGAAACCAGACGGGATCCGCTCGGGCCCGGTAACCGGGCAGGAAACGCTCCGAGATGGCCCGAGGCCCGGTGACCGTGCGGGATCCGCTCGGGCCCAGCTCCCTCCGCCCCGGGATGCGGCCCTGGTCCCGGCTCCCCCCGCCCCGGGATGCGGCCTCGGCCCCCCCCGCCCTGGGAGCGGCTCCGCAGTCCCAGTCGCGACCCCAGTCCCGTTCCGCCTCCCCCCCCCGCTGACCTGCTGGTAGCGGGCGCACCCGGGCTCGGCGGCCGCCATGGCGCTCGGCGGGGCGGGGTCCGGTCCCGCCTCCCGCCCCGGGGCCGGGCTGGGGGGCGGAGAGGGGCGGCTTGGGAGCTGCGGGAGCCGCCCCGCCATCCGTAACCACGGCTTGGGTTGGGTGGGAAGGAACCTCACAGCCCACCCAGTGCCACCCCTGCCATGGGCAGGGACACCTCCCACTGGGTCAGGGGGCTCCAAGCCCCATCCAACCTGGCCTTGAACACCTCCAGGGATGGGGCAGCCACCATTGCTCTGGGCACCCTGGGCCAGGGCCTCCCCACCCTCACAGCAAAACATTTCTGCCTGAGATCTCGTCTCAATCTCCCCTTTCGCAGCTCCAAACCATTCCCTCTCGTCCTGTCCCTGCACTACCCGACAAACCGCCCAGCTTTCCTGGAGCCCTTTCAAGTACTGGGAGGCTGCCCCGAGGTCTCCCCGCAGCCTTCTCTTCTCCAGGCTGGACACCCCCAACTCTTCCAGCCTGGCCCTGCTGTGGAACTGGCTCCTTGGCGAGCCAGGCTAATCAAGCCCTGGCCATACCCACCCATC
This sequence comes from Geococcyx californianus, assembly GCA_013389885.1. Lineage (NCBI taxonomy): Eukaryota > Metazoa > Chordata > Aves > Cuculiformes > Neomorphidae > Geococcyx > Geococcyx californianus. Next base: position 97,944 of record VWPV01000773.1, read on the forward strand.
ACCTATCCTGCCACAACCACACTGCTGCTCCCAGCATCGTCACACCATCATGTGCCCACAGTGCCATTCTCAGCACCTCATTGCACCAGCACTTATCCACAGGGCCATTCCCAACACCACCATCGTGCTGACACGTCTGTGGTGCCGTTCCCAGTGCGGGCAGAGAAGAGGCCTGCGACGTGCTGCGCTGCAGCTGAAGCAAACATGAGATGTTGGCCAACTCCTCTGAAAGCGCCATCAGATCTTTCGTATCCACACAAAGCAGATGGCATCACAGATTCCATATCTCATTCCAAAAGTAGCACGCGTAGGGAACCACATAGAGATAGAACTTTCATTCAGAGAGGTTTTGCGTCAAATGTTACATTGGTGAAGACTTTCCAACTTGTGTAACCCTTATTTTCTACATGCACAGTTCAGCTGTAGCCAGGCTTCTGCAAAACTGCCCACATAAATCCCTAAGGTTGATGAGAATTAAATATATCAGCTTTAGGATGAGGAAGGCTGAATCAGCCCTGCTGGGATTCCAAGCTGCAAATTCAGAGTGTCGCAAACCTAAGGGCATGGTTTTGAACTGCACACTCAGTCACAAATACATGTTTTAATGCTGATTATTCAGTACTGTAATCAGGCTGGATTATATTTTCTGTATTCTCTTTTTGCAAGAGTAACTACTTCTGCCACATCTTGGTGAGATGAATCACAGTTCTTGTGTTGAAGGAGAGGCAGGAGTCGTAAGGGATTTTAGCCAGGAATAACCTCAAAGAGCAACTCCTGAGCAATGCTGGAAGCAGGAGGAGAATGCAGGTTCCTTGGAACACAGCAACCTTTGAAGACTATGGAATGAGAACTGCAGGCATTGATATACTAGCTGGTTTCATCTCTCCACCAGATTCCCAGTTTGTGCTAATAATCTCCGCTTCAGTAAGAAGCTGTCCTGATGACATGCACGGATTGACTTGCCGTTGAGGTGGGATTATATCCCTAAATAAGGCTACAGCTCCAGTGATAATTAGCTGTACACTGATTGACTTGGACATGATAGAGACTAAAATAAGAAGCAACCTGTACATGCCTTCAGGAAAGCTGCTGTGAAGTATCCTGAAAAAATGTGGAAACAGTTTGTGCAGGAGCCATTCTGGGGGCCTGCTAGAGGCAAATCACCACCTAATTAGGCCATGTAGTGTGAGCAAGACTAATTCAGGAGGGGTAACAATTTTTTCCAGCTGCTTCCTGTGTATTTGTTTTATTTTCCTAGGTGGGGAAGCTCTGTAGAAAGATCATGCTGTGGTTACAGGGCATGACTGATTCTGCTCTCATTTCCCACATGGTTTTAGGCAAATCACGCCTCCGTGTTTCTTGACTTTTTCTCCAGTGCAAAATGTCTTTTCTCCCAAGACACCTCTGAGGGTTGAAGTTGTTGCTGTTTAGTGACTTCCGCAGGGGCTGTGCTGTGAAACTATCAGAAGGCAATTGAAAGTATTACCAAATTGCAGTGCAGCAAGGCTTCTGAAACCCTAGCTGTTCCTTTAATTATTATATGACTGCTCAATGAAGGAAACACTTTTAATATGCACTTTCTAATAAATATTGAACTCTAAAAGCTAAATAATAAACCTCAAAGGCAGGATGTTTTAAAGCTAGAGTAATAAGAAAGAAGCAAGACATTTAAACTAGCTCTTTCTTCGACTCTTTTAGTGATAAATGACCCAATTAAGAAAACAGCAAAGATCAAAAGTTCACCTAAGCTGATGGGTCATATTGTGCCTCGGAAGCTCTCCAGTTTAATAGCTTGATCAGGCACAAACAAGTTGCAACTTGTTTGGATTAAGGAAGAGCAAAAGTTATGGGGAAGAATTGCGCTCTAAAAGGCTGGATTATCCAGCCATTTGCAATGCCACTGGGCTGCCCCCAAAACCTCAACGAAGCACTCGGAGCCTGGCTGGGAGTTGGGCAGCTGCTGTCAGTTTAGTTCCTTTAGCCCCAGTAGCTGTTTATAGCATTCATTGGTTGTTGGTGCATTTACATTCTTCTTGAAAAAAATTCTTTGTCATTAACTATAAATAATCAATTGAGCAGTATCCCTGTACCCCTAGAGGCACACATTCTTAATATGCAAGGGGCAGAATCATAGGGTTTGGATATACATCTGTGTCATGTTTATTTTCACCCTGTGGAATGAAACACACTGCAGAGCATCCTCAATTGCAGTTGTGTAATTTGGCTGAAGCAATTCGGTAAGGATTAGTAAATGCTGTCTGATAGACGTTCCTCCCCCAAACATCATGGAAGGCTTCTGCAACTGTAGAGATGTAAAGAAAGGACAAGAAGTGGGAGATGGGTCTCTCATTGACATAGATGGCAATTGTTCCTAGCAATTTACAGCATGAAATTAGTCTTAAGACATGCCTTGAGACACTAGTATGTACCCTGGTGGTTTTCAGTTTCTTAATATCATGTACTGGGTACCATTTTATATTTGAATCTTCGAGTTTAAAGGTTATTCTCATCTCAAGCTGTTTCAAAACTGCGTTACTGATGTATCTACAACAGCTCAGGGCTTCACTGGGTCTTTCTGGTTTGGCTGAGAAACAGAGAGAAACCGAATGGGCAATGACCATGGCACTGGGCAAGCTGGAACCCTGGCTGTTTCACAGCTTCACACCGCTGGTTGTGCCTGTATGCTGCCTGTTCGAGCCTGCTCTGCCGGGGCCTCTAAATCCTGAAGGGCCTCTGGCTGAGCAAGCCACAGCACAGCTCGCCCAGCCTCGGTGTGGATGGTTCCTTGGCACAGCAGATGCAGGCGTGGATCTCTGTACAGGGCTCTGAACACGCACACAGCTGCAATTTTCCATGACTGTTGTAACAACAAGAGCTGCTGGGTCACGTCAGGTCTGCTGTAACAAGGAGCACCTACGCAGCCAACACAACCACACGCACTCCTACAGCCCAAGCAGAGACATTTGCAAGCAGGGCCTTGTTCACTGGTGCACAAAATTACGCTCCAGTTCCCAAGGGGAATGAGGAGAGCAGCAGCACTGAGATGGAGGACTTCCCCAATGGGACCTCTCTTCTGAAATTCCACTGCAGAACTGAGGGTCACTATCAAATGATGCAGCTGAGTTTGTGCTGCCCCGCCGCCTGTGAACGGGGCAAGGCAGACAGCTGAGCTCCGAGTTGCCTTCCTCTATCACAGCCAACTCCATCTGAGCTGGGATTTTGGAGCCCTTACACACTGATTTCATCAGTCACCTTTGTCACTCCAGTATTTCTTCATCCTACTGGAGAAATCACAATTAACCAATAGTTAATTTAATCCTGCTATCCAGATTAAATCCATTACTGCATAGACTAGCAGTTTTTAACCTGCTGAGGAGTGAAGCCCTGCCAGCTTTCCCATGGGAGCCTCATCTGCAAAAGCGGGAAAGGGCTGGCGTGTGTGCTCTCCAGAGCTGCCTGCTCGTGCTTCACCCTAGCACATCACTTTGTTGTGTCCCCCCAGCAAAGTCCTAACTGGGATTTGGGGGCTGCTGGGAGGGCTAAGCAGGGAGTAAGGCTTGCAGAAAAGAGCAGCTCCCCTCCAGATCTATCCAAAGTAGAACTTGGTTTCTCCTTTTCTTATAAATAGGGGTGAGAAGGTAAGTGGGATGCACAGGAGCTGGAAGAGGTGACAGATGGTGGGTATTAAAAAGGCACTTTAATTACAAGAACTGGAGAGAGGGTCTTTATGCAGATAAATTCCTAATTGTTGCTTTTATTAAGAAAAATAATCCCAGTGTTCCCAAGCAGTTCCCAGTAGTGAGGGCCCTGGTCTGGGAGTGCTGCTGACTGTAATTGCTTCAGTGCAGAGAAAGAGAAAATGCTGTGTTTGTTAGAACCCCTTGGTTAAACTTCAGCTTCTTCTGCAGAGGAAAAGTGTTTGCTTCCTTCCATCTGCTGCCTTTGCAAGGAAGGAAAATCAGCCTGTTCAGATACCAGGAAGTTCTTAAGCATTTGAACAGCAGGCTGTAAACAAAGAAACAATAACATGCATAAATTATCATACCTAAAAATACCCTGCGTGCCAGTCACACACATATCCCAACCCTGCAGCAATTCCTAAGTAACGTAAGGCTGCGTGGAGTATGCGGATACGTGGGATGTGGACGGAGTGGGGCAGCTGGGGCGGCAGATGCACATGCCTGGCTCTCTTGCACCATTGTCAGTTTTTTCCTCTCATCAAAACATATTTTGCTTTTACTGGAAGCTGCTGGCTGCCTCCTACATCTTTGTGCATCATATCTGCCAAAGGCACTTGCACGGGAGATGAAAGCGGGAGCCAGACCCTTTGCAGTCGACAGACCCACAGCATTTGAATTCAAACCAGAGACTTTTGCCAAATCCATCCTAACTCTGCGGCTATGTGAGCAGCACAGAAGGATGCTTTAAGGCTGATCCTTGTGGCAAAGCAGCAGCTCTCCATACCTTGGAGGGAGCAAAGAACAGTGAAGGAGGGCAGGCTGGAGGCTGGGGATGGCAGGATGGCTCCACAGGCTGCTCTGAGGGGCAGGCAAACCCAACAGCCCACAAGTCACCCCAGGGAGGGACACGGCCATTGCCCCGCAGCTCGCTGCTGTGGGAAGTTCACATTGTCTCTTGCAATCAATTTCTGTGCGCTCTGTGCCTCCAGTATTTGCTTTTCAGAAATCTCAGAGCACTTGCCGCGTTTCCGTGGTAACGCTGAGCGAGCTGATGTAGGTTATTTGCAGAATCAGGTGCTGGGGCACTCTCCCTTCCGAGCGCTGCAGCAGCTTTGTCTGCGTGCACCAGAAGCTGCAGACGCTGCAATAACAGTGATGTGTTCTTCACCACAACTCCCAGGACGGCGTGAAGCTCGGGAGGTACTCTCGCTGGATTCCCTTTGTGCTGGCCATATCCAGCCAATGGGCTAAAGCCACCCTGGGAATGGAAGTGTTCAGACCTCAACCAGGTGCTGCTCTGCCATCCCACTGGAGGTGCAGCCCCTCATTTAGCACAGCACCTCCATCCTGTGCCTATGAAGCTACCAATGCTGTAATTCCTGCTAGTGTCCATGGGACCAGTGGGTCTACCACACCAATATGACTCTCCGATACTGTCAGCTCTTCACCCACCAAGACTCTTTCTTGCCTGCTGGTTGACCACTGCTTATGGAAACACATGGAGTTTCCCATTTGTTTAGTCTCTGTGGCCTAAAATGCTTCCTATGTGTGACCACAGCTGTCGGGCTATGGCCCATCAGACCTTTCATTCCCAATCCAACTGCAAACCAAGCCTGGAGTTCTCAGCATCCAAGAGACACTGTCAGGAGCACTCATCCAGCCAGGTTGTTTATTAAAATAAGAAGGAATCGCACAGGCTGGATGGCAGCAAAGCAATTTGTATATTATTCTTCCTTCTAATGAAAGTGAAAACCTGGCTAACTTTGAAGGAAGAACTTTGCATCTCAACAACTTGCCAAGACTTTGCAAGGAGAGGTTGGGCACATTTCCACCACAGTTTGAAGGCAGCCAGAGCATGATCAGCAAGGTCTTTCTGGGATACCACTGCTGCCAGAAGTAGCACAAACATCCACGGGTCATGGTCTGTTCACTGGGGAAAGAGTGGCTGGAAAGCTGCCCAGCAGAAAAGAACCTGGGGGTGCTGGTCGACAGCAGCTGAACATGAGCCAGCAGTGGCCAAGGTGGCCAAGAAGGCCACCAGCATCCTGGCTTGACTCAGCCATGGGGTGGCCGCAGGAGCAGGGAAGGGATCGCCCCCTCTTTTCGGCATTGGTGAGGCTGCACCTCGAATCCTGGGGTCAGTTTGGGCCCCTCGCTCCAAGAAGGACCTTGAGGGGCTGGAAAGTGTGCAGAGAAGGGACCGGAGCTGCGGAAGGGGCTGGGGAACAGGGGTTCTGGGAGCAGCTGAGGGCCCTGGGGCTGTTGAGGCTGGAGAAGAGGAGGCTGAGGGGAGAGCTCATGGCTCTCTGCAGCTCCTGGAAAGGAGGCTGTGGGGAGGGGGGTGCTGGGCTCTGCTCCCAGGGAACAAGGGATGGGATGAGAGGAGATGGCCGCAAGTTGCACCAAGGGACCCAGGTGGGACTGAGGGGACCAGACTGAGCTGAGGGTACCCTGGTGGGACTGAGGGGACCAGGCGGGGCTGAGGGGACCAGGCGGGGCTGAAGGAGCGGGCGGGGCTGGGGCAGGTCCCGCCCGCCAGCGGGAGGCGGCGAAGATGGCGGTGTAGCTGTAGCTGAAGAGCGCGGGCCCAGCCATGAAGCTCATCATCCTGGACACCTACGCCCAGGCCAGCGAGTGGGCGGCCAAGTACATCCGAAACCGCATCGTCACCTTCGGGCCCGGCCCCGGGCGGTTCTTCACCCTGGGGCTGCCCACGGGTGCGTGCGGGGGGCAGGGGAGGGGAATGGGGAGAGGGGAGTAAGGGAGGGGACAGGAGGGGAGAGAGGGGACGAGGAAGAGCGGAAAGGGAAGAGGAGAGAGAGGAGAGGGGAGAGGAGAGAGAACAGAGAGGAGAGGGGAAATGGAATTTGGGAGAGGGGAAAGTAGAGAAGGGAGTGGGAACAGGGGAGAGGACTGGGGAATGGGAATGGGGAGAGGAGAGGGGGACTTGGAGTGGGATCCGAGGCCGAGGTCGAAGCTGGGGCCAGTGCAGTGCCCGTGCCCTCCCCACTCTGAGTGGCCATTCCCGCAGGCAGCACGCCACTGGGCTGCTACAAGAAGCTGGTGGAGTACTACAAGAATGGCGACCTCTCCTTCAAGTATGTGAAAACCTTCAACATGGATGAGTATGTGGGTGAGTGCCTGCACTGAGAAGGGCTCGGCTTCCCTTATCTGTTTTGCAGTCTGTTACCTGTCTGTCTGTCCACACAGCCTGAGCTGGATGGCCAGAGGGGCTGGGTGCCCTGCAGCCAGACAGCACATGGTGGGTGCAGACAGTCCCACCCGCCAAGGACCCAAGGCCAGGGGTGGAATGTGTGTTAGCCAAGGGGTTAACAGGGACAGTCTGATTACCTGCCTAAGAAATATGAAAGGCTGTCAGGTGTTGCCTGGCATTATGCTCGCTAGATGCTGCTGTATTTGAGCTGAACTTAGTTCCTGACCAGCTAAGGATCCATCTTATCGCCGCAAGCTAAGATAGCGTATGGTATTCACAGCCACCTTTGCTCTGGGATTGTAAAGGTCACTGTAGCTCCAGGCCTCTTACAAGGACCCGTAACTGACAGCAGAGTGCTGTTCTGTATATGAAGCTGTGATGAAACAGGCTGTTCAGAAGGAGTAGAGAGAAATTAATGGGGAAGCCTAAAGCTCCAAAGGTGAACAACATTCCTGCAAAATATTTGCTAATGCTAATTTTGCTCTAGTCAGGAAGTTTTCTGTGAACAACCCCAATCAAGCAGCAGCAGGGAATAGGTCATCCAGTGTGGGTTTGTAGCATTCAAGGCGAAAAATGTATTGAATGAGTTGTTTCCCAGGGTTCTGCACAGTTTTTTACTTGTCTTTACTAACACAAACTGGAAGGAAGGCTGAAAAGACAGACGAGGTGTAGCGCATGCCCGCTTTTCTGGAACATCCATCACGTGTTAATGTGAGCCCATGCCTTAGAGAACCTATTGTGATAGATTTTAACTTTGCTGTTTAGGGAAATAAAAACAACTTAAAGAAGTCGAGGGAGTGACAAACAGCAGATAGAAAGCAGTGCTCTGTCACCAAAGCCACTGCAAGGTATTCAGGTGGTTTATAGTTGGTCTTAATCCCCTGCACGCTCTGTTACCAGGTCTCCCGAGGGATCACCCGGAAAGTTACCATTCCTTCATGTGGAATAACTTCTTTAAGCATATTGACATCTCGCCAGAAAACGTTCACATTTTAGATGGAAATGCACCTGACCTACAGGCAGAGTGTGATGCATTTGAGGATAAAATCAAAGCAGCTGGAGGAATCGAGCTCTTCGTTGGAGGTGAGATCCCAGCGGACTCACGTTCTCTAAGCGCTGCCTTCCCTCCACCAACTCTCGTTTATTGTTGGGAGAGCTCAGTGCAGCTCAGCAGATTTGCAGGGAAAGCCACCCCGTGCTCCATCGCCCTGCGCTTGTGTGCTGGCAGCCTTGTGTTCCAGTGTCCCACTCTCCCAGTTTTGTTTTAGTCCAGTAAGTGGATTGTTCAGGAAACCATTAGCAGGAGAAACAGGCAGGGCTAGAATTGCACCGAATCCACGCAGTGTTACAATTGCCAGCACTAACAGGAAGCTGCTAGGAGTAGTCAAAGTCCTCTGAGCCAACAGGAGCTCAACTCAGCCTTTCCCCCTTGGTTTGCTGTAAGGTTTTGCCATCTCCGTGTTATCTTGGTGTCCCAGCACAAGTAGGAAAGAGTCTCTGTTGACTCAGGGGCTTTTGCTGTTATTCCCAACAGAAGCCAATTTGTGCTTAGGCAGAAAGATTGTGTTTTCCTCAGATCCATATCTGTTCCTGGAAGCACTGAAATCCTCTAACAGGAATGCTATGGGCTCTGCTTCCTGCCATAACCACTGTGGCACTGACCTACCTCTCCAACTCTCTCTGTCACAGGTATTGGCCCAGACGGCCACATTGCCTTCAACGAGCCTGGATCGAGTTTGGTATCCAGGACACGAGTGAAGACCTTGGCTATGGACACTATCCTGGCTAATGCCAGGTTCTTTGATGGTGACCTCTCCAAAGTCCCCACAATGGCTTTGACAGTCGGAGTAGGCACTGTTATGGATGCCAGAGAGGTTAGGAGAAAAGCAGTGCCTCCCTACTGTAGTTCTTGAGCAAGGCTTCCTGAAGTAGCTAAAGAGTATCCGCTTTTGGCTCAGCAATGCTCCCTGCTGGCGCAGGCCACCTTGTGCTTTTCCTGCTTATCCTCCTGTTCTCTTGCGTCTTGCAACACTACAGAAGGGCTTTTGCTCTGTATTCCACTTTTGCTCTACTAACACTTATGTGAGCAGTGCAGCTGTGATCCACAGGGAGCTGGAGAGATCTGGGAGGATGTCTTTGGTTAAGAGTCTCATCTGGGGAAATAAATGCAAGAATCACTGGTTGGCTTGATGTTGCACCAGCAGATCATGAAAACCATGAGATAGCTTTTAGTTGGGTCTATGCCTTCATTTATATGTGTTCAGTCTCAGCGTGTAGGTGCTTAACAGGGGAGCTCCAAGGATCTGAACCATTCAAGTGACCCACCAGGCTATGATTGAATTGGCAAATAAAATCCCACCAGAGCAAAGGGAATTGCAACCGAGTGTGACGCCTCTGGGGAGGATGATGGCTGTTGGCTCCCGTTAGGGACTGGGGCAGCGCTCTGGGTTCAGCAGCGCATGGGCGTGCTTTCTTTGAATGCCTCTCCTAGACTGTGACTGCCTTTTCTGTGTCTTGGAGTGCAGGTGATGATTCTCATCACGGGTGCCCACAAAGCCTTTGCTTTGTACAAAGCCATTGAGGAAGGCGTCAACCACATGTGGACAGTGTCTGCTTTCCAGCAGCACCCCAACACGGTGTTTGTGTGCGATGAGGACGCCACACTGGAACTCAAAGTGAAGACGGTGAAATACTTCAAAGGTGAGCATCTAACCAGACCAAAAAGCTGTGGGAATTTAGATTGTGAGTGGCACAAGCCATGCTTTGCAGTAGATGTTTCTGCTTTATCAGCTCCCGAAGAGGTATGTTGCCTAAACAGAAGAGCTGAGATGTACAGTGATAATAAAAGAGCGAACACAATGCTTCACTGTGTGGGTATGGGAGCAGAGTCTTCGTTCAGACTCCCAACAATGCCCATTTTCATTAGCATCGAGCAAATAGGAAGTTAGCTTTATTATGTCTACTCAAGTCATCTTTTTTTCTCACTGCATTAGGTTTAATGCTGGTTCACAACAAGCTTGTGGATCCCTTATACAGCATGAAGGAGATGGGAGCAGAAAGAAGCCAGTCCAAGAAGCCGTACAGCGATTAACCTTGCTGTTTGGAGTCGTGCTGAACCAGCTTTGCTGTGGAAAACCAGCTGTGAAGAAAGGGAATTGCTGCAGAAACTTATCTCATATTTGTTCTTAAATTAGCAAAATGATTTTGTGCTTGTCTCTATTAAAGAGAGGGATCAGCACCTGCCTTAATTAACCAAATGAGGATAGGATCCAGAATAATGTGTTCCACAAACATCCGCCAGTAGCTTGTTCTGTGAAGGTAAAGTCAATGGAGAATGAGTTTAATCTGTGAAGCAACTGTAGTCATGGAGACTGAAGGCCCCGGAACTTAAACGTGAAGAACATACATAGAAGTACGCTGTTGCGGACACCAACCTGGTGACTGCTTTGGGCTGTGTTCCTCATGTGTCACTTCCTCTCCACCATACCCTGACACTGCACTCATTTTAAATGGGCACTGGGCTTGTTCAGCCTGGAGAAGGGAACACTTCAGTGTGACCTCAGCGGGGCAAGCTTCATGGCTGCATTGAGGCCGTCCAGGAGATAAGGCTCAGCTCTCCTGGGCTGTGTGCGACGGGGAGACAACATGAGACAGCAGGGCTTGAGTTGATGCTCAGGCTGGGTACAAGGGAAAGCCTTCCCTGTGAGGACAGCCAAGCAGCAGGGCAGGTTCCTCAGAGGGGCTGTGCCGCCTTAGTCCTTCAGACGTTTCAGGATCTTACTGGACAAAGCCATGTGAACCCCACCTTGAGCTGGATGTTGGATTTGAGACCATCTTGGCAAAAGGGAGGTTACGGGCAGCGTTCAGCAATGCTGTGTTAATAATGCAGTGAATTCATGCAGCTCATTTTAGTTGTCACCAAGAATCCTTAGGTGTTTTGGGGTGTAATTCTGTGTGCCCTGGTGCTACAGAAAGGGAGATCTATTCAGGTGAAGCAGAAATTACCTCTCTGTGCTGCTCAGCGCTCTGTCTGCACAGAGCGTGGAGCGGTTAAGTTCTCATTCCCCTTCCCCTGCATTACATTTCTGTAAGGATGTGCCAGATGAGCCTCAAGGATCCGCTCTGCTTCTGAAACTCCGTTCTGGGGTTTCCTATTGAGCAAGGGGCAAGGCAAACTGGGCAGCATTTGTTTTCTTTATGCAGAAATTTTGTAACGATCTGTAATGTAACTTTCTCCAGTAAATGTCCTAATTTCTTCTGACTAGTCCTGTTGCCTGTATCTGCTCAGCCTCTTTGTGCTAGGAACACATGGAACAGCTTGAGCCTGAACAGGGCTCTGAACAGCAACACCACAACCTCCAAAGCATCTGGAGGGCTTGTTGTTTTGTATAAGGTTTCTCTGTCACCTACAGCCAGCTCTGTATGGAAAGCGGTTGGGTAGATACTGCGATCGCTGCTCCCTGCTTCAGGAGCTCCCCTTGTCTAGAAATCATGGCTGGATTCCACACAACGCCTGCTATGGTTCTGTCCTGCTGAGCAGAAGGCATTGCATAAAACAATCAGTGGGGATCTTTAAAGGAGAAGGGGGGGTTGCAGGCTCTCTGGGTGCGAGTGCTCTTTGCACACATGACCATCCCAGCAGCACCCATCCTATGCCAGCCTCACCCATGAGCCCAGGCTGGTCCGTGCTGGTCCACAGCCGACCACGGCCACACACACCTCAGCTCCACAGCATGCCCGGCAATCGCCACCCTGACACAGAACACAGCTCTGCCCCACACACCAGCCTGCGCTGCCATATACACGCCATGGTGAAGACAACCAGGGAGACAAGTGTGTTTACTGTTGTAAAGTGAATTTAGTGCACGTGAAAGGTGCAGGAAATACAATTTAAACCATACAGAATGGAACCTTTCCCTAAACACTGTCCTATAGCCAAGACAAGATCCGCTCTTACATCTCCTATGTCTCTGGTCACTGCCACTTCTAACAGTACAGGCTTTCATCCTCTGCGAAAGGAACTAAATCAGCACTCATTCAGGCCAGACAGCCAAGTATAAATTAGTTTACTATAATTCAAAACTGAGAGGTTCACCTTGAGTTCCAGAAAGGTCTTCCAGCTCCTGATCTACCAATCTGGACCCCGCAGGGTGATCTGAGCACAGCGCATGCATTTGTAATTTTAAAATAAATTTTAAGACCATTCTGCAAGTGGAAAACCTTCTAAAAAACGAGTGGTTCCCTCCAATAATGACTTCCATGCTCACAAAACTCCTTACTGAGCTTTCAGGGCAAACAATTTGGGGTTTGAAATAATATGAAGTGCAAGAACAGTGGAAAGAAGGGATCTGGTCCAACAGCAGAACTATGAACTGAGCAAATTTCTCATATGAAGAGTTAGTAAGAAATAAATTACTTCATGATCTGAGAAGACAAAGTAATTGTCAGTATCTTGAAGAATTCGAGTGAATCTTATCTAGGTATCTATTACAAGGTGTTTCAGTATCTGACTGACACTTCTCATCCTCTGCCTGGCCACACACTCAGCTCATTTCTTTAGCACCCAGCACTGTCTCATAAGGAGAGGCAAGGGAAGGCAACGCAACAGCAGCACTGCCATCAGGCACCAAACTGATCCGCAGTTCTGGAAACGGCTGTTGGTCTTTCTCTGCCAAAGCACTCAGTACAGCAAAGACCACGGCATCACAGCCAGCAAGAAGGGATTAAGGGTAACCGCCTTCACCATCGTTATGAAGTGTCAGTGACAAATCAACAAGCTGTTTTTCAGAGAAGCAGGCTGGGAAACACTACAGCAGCAACAGGCTCAGCTGCTGAAAACAGCTGCCATGTTCTGTGTGCTGTCAGAAAACTTCCCCTGTCCCTGAACAGCGCCAGGAAGAGTATTACAGCATTCCCCTAATGCTGGTAACACACCAAGACCCTCAAAAGGGCAGTCTCCTTGAAAGAAAGCCCTGGGTATCTCTATGATTTGGGGCTCAAGTTGTGTTTGTTTGCTTTTGAAAAAGGGGCACCTCCTAGTCTTTTTCCAGTAATTTTCCAACTTCTGATTGGCCATATATTTCTTTAACAATCAATATGGGTACTGTGATCCTGACCACAGGATGAGCATCACGGTCTCCTTTGGCTTCAGCCACAGACTCTGAAGTACAAGCATCTGGCAGGACAAGCTTTTTGTCATTCTTCCATCACACAGCAGAAGTGAGAAGCAAACAAATTGGACACAGAAATGGGAAGCCTCTGCCTCTGGGTGGTTCAGCTTTTTCTTGCCAGAGAAAGCTGCTAGTCTTCATCTTCGCCTTCCCAGAACTCACCATCAATATGCATAGCTTGAAACAACCTGCAAGAGAGCAAATAATTTCCATCAAGATGAAAAAAAAAAAAACCCGTAAAATAAATGCAAAAAAAAAAAGTATCACTCTAAATGTGACAAAAAAATACCAAAGCAGCAGGTTTCAGCATTATTTTCAGTCTCATAAACCATTCGTGCTGCAATCCGCAACTCTACAGCATGTTATGCCAGGAGGTTGTACAGCAGCTCTCAAACATGATGTCTCAAGAAACCCCTAAAAATAACAATAATCCAAAATCTACCTGCTCCAAACAGCTTACAATTCATCAGACACCACAGAGCTGGGCAGGGCATGAATAACAGAGAAGAAAGAGAATGGGGTTTTTTTATAAAACAGATGAGCTTAGTCAAGATAGATAGAGAAGCTAAATTAAAAGAAAAAGGAAGAGCAGTGACACCAGAAGGAAAACAGAAAGGAAAGCAGAGCAGGAAATGAAAAAACATACTGTTGGGAGAAAAGGGAATGCTGACAAAGAAGGGCCAAGAACAAGGCAAAGAAAAGAATCCTCTCAGCCACATCTATTAAAGCCGCACAGATGGCAGAAGGCTGAGTGAACAACTGGTGTTGTGACTTCTGTGTCCAAGCCCTGTGCGTCACAGCGGTGGGCACGCCCGGGAACGCACACAAGCACAGAGGCTGCCGTGATTACAGCTCTGCCCTGCCACCCTGTCCAGAGAGCAGTGGCATCCCCATCTCATCCATCCAAACGGGTGAGGTAAGCCAAGCGTGTTGCTTTCTAGGAGCAGCTTTCCTACTTGAAGCCTCGTGTTGCAGTCATATCCCTGAGCATCTGCAAGGAAACCTTTCACCACAGGCTGTCTCTTGGGCAGAGGCAGGGGCTACAGCAACAGGAACAGCCCCAAAGACCTCCAGGACTTTAAAACAAACATTCTTAAAAAGGAAAACTATGTCCTGATTCACTCTTGGTTTTTTATTGTTAGCATTGAGTCCTTCTAAGTGTAATTATTTGAGAGAAGAAACTGTGTCAAATTGTATAGCTACAAATTTCAAGGAAAGAATAATCTGGGAGAGACTGTAAGGAAAAAGAGAAAAACAAGTGGTACGGCAGAAGGAACAGAGGTGAATACGTACCGATTAAAGCACGGGGAAGACGGGTCATTGAAGTGCCTGTAGGGGTTCACCCTTGACAGAGAGCCCATACAGAGCCAGCAGAAATACTGCATGCAGCCCGTACATGTCATTTTGTTACAACCATCCAGTTTCTGAGGGGGAGAAAACAAGAACCAGCAATAACAGCACCTCACCATGTCAGTCTTCAGGCCTGTCTCTACAGGATAACAGCCCCCCAAAACCCATCAACCACTGAATACACTTTACCCTGACTTGATCACAATGCTGATGTTTTACCACTGTTCAAAAAACCAAGGAGCTAAAATTACAGAATAGTGAATTGGCTAAAATAATAACAATACTGGAAATCAGTATTCTCCTGAAGCAGGTTTTATTGCCTGGCTATAGTCTGAAACAGCAGTAGCCTGAAACACATGGAAAACAAAGGAATTCATACAGTTCCATAGTCAACCTGGATCTTTTTAGTACTGGAGGCTGAACGGTACCAATTGCTGTATTTACCCAAACCCCTGAGCTCCAGAACATCACCTCTTCCCTGCAGAACACAGACAGGAACAGAAAATTCTCTTACCATTTCCTAGAAATTTACCTTCCCCAGTGAACGTGGAGGCTACAATTAAATCTCTGCTCCATCCTAAATACAGAACTGACTCAATTGCTGTTCGGCTTCCAGGATGCCTCAGCCTCTGCCCTCCATGCTCACCTCTATGGGAGTACCACAGCAAGGACAGGACTTCGAGTTCTTTTCCAGCCATTCTTTGCTCTCCATCTCCTCAAGTGCTTTTTGAATCACTCGTTTGCCATAGCGTTGTTCCAAAAATCTTTTAGTTGCTTCATCTGCTTCTAAATATTCATTTCGCAACTCCATTAATTTCTCTGGGGTAAAAAGAAAATAAACAAAACCAAAAAAACACACCAACTTTTAAACTCTATTATATAAAGGAGTCCAGCTGATAACAGCATCAAGTATTCTCAAAGGAATCAAACATCATTATATATCAGGCCAGGCTGGATTGGGTCTTGAGCAGCCTGGTCTGGTGGGAGGTGTCCCTGCCCATGGCAGGGGGGTTGGAACTGGATAGGCTTTGAGGTCCTTTCCAACCCAAACCACTCTGATTCTATGATCAAAGGAACACTTTTTAATTGCCAGCAAGAGACCTGCTCCAAATGAATCTGCCTGATTTTTCAGAAAGCTCAGGTGGTGACAAATTTCCTTGCTTTATTTCTGACTTTCAGGCTTTTTTGCACAACGCTTAATTGCTTCTGGATCCACTTCTGAAAGAGGACAACTCACCTGCGGTGACCTTGCAGGGTGAGACACCGTGGTAAGTCATTTTGCAGAGCGTGCAGAAGGCGTAGTTGCAGCAGGAGCATATGGCCATGGTGCAACCGGGCTCCTGCATCACCGCTGTCTGGCAGCCTGGGCGGGGGCAGTACACCACATCCGCCATCAGGTCCAGGCTGGACTGCAGGAGCAGACGGTCATAGCGGGCAAACAGCTCCTCTCCGACCAACTCTTTCACCTGGTCAGAGATCAGAGGAAGATTTCATGCACCTGAGATGCTGAGCCTGCTGGCTTCAGCAAAAAACAGTAAGTCAATGGAAAAGTACCTACAGCTGGGGCAAATCCCCTTTGTATTCTCCAATAGACCATGAAAATACTCCTAGAAATGCTATTTTAATAATAATTAAATGAAAAACATGCAGTGTCACATGCAAAGGGATGTTAATTCAGGTCTCTGACCAATGCCAGTATTGATAAAGTGGGCAAAATATGTGCCAAGTGACCCAGTTTTAACTCTGATGCCTCCATGAAGCTCAGAGCATGAAATAAATCTCACCAGGTATGTTCACAGCGCTCACCATGGAAAGCCACAGCTTGTCTTCCATAACTACTGGTAAGTTAGCAGAACTCTACTGTCACTGCCTGCACACTTTATTACCTGGCCAGGAGTAGCAACGGAAGAACACTTCGGTTCTGGGCAGTTGAGGCAGCGGACCTGACCATCCCTGATCTGTATCTCAAAGTACTCCTTCAGGCACGCTTTGCAGTACACATGGCTGCACTCGGTGAAGTACATACAGTCACTGCCCAGCTTCTCACTGAAGCAGATATTGCACAAGTACATCTTACTGTTAAAGCATTTCCTCCTCTGGGCCTGATCAAAGTCCAAGATTTCCCTAATCAGACTTGGCAACGATTCCACATCCTGCACGGCTCTGGCATCGATGATTTCTTCCTCAGCTGCGGCAGAGCCAGTTGCACCACTACAATCCTTCTCGGCATCAGGAGGGGCCAGAGGTGTCCTGCTCTGCCTGCTCCCTTGATTGCACATTTTTAGCTCATACGGGGAAGAAATATTCAGGTAATTCAGTGTTTCTTCCTTCAGAAACTGCATCCAGGCAAATAAGACCACACAGCCTCGATTCTCTTCCCACACGTTGTCTAAGTGTTTGCAAAGAGCACTCAGCTAGAGAAGGAAAAACAATTCCAGATTTGAGTGAGTTCTGACAACTTGTCACTTTCTCCCTCTCCCATGGCTCCCCTTAGATTTCAGATTGTGGGGTTTTTATATATACATAAAATACGTATAAAAATAATGCTCATAGGTGCAAGCTTTCATTCCTCAGCATGGGAACCAAATTAAAACAAGCAGGAAACAAAAGAAGAGCCAAGTAATGTAACTGCTTATGTCTTAATTTTACTTTCATCTACTCCAGCAACAACCCCAGAGCGCTGTTAATTCTAAAGTTACTCGTGAACACAAAAGCTCTGTTAAAACGTTAACTCTGCAAACCTGGGTTTGGGAGAGCCATTTCCCACTGAGCGTGAACACCGGCGGGGAGGTGGATGGGTAGTCTGGTGGGAGCTCAAAATTCAGAACAAGGGGAGGAAGGAAGCAGACGGTATATTCAAACCCGGTGCCCTGCAGGCTCTCTGTGGAGCTGCCTGAGTCAGAAAGAAGTGAGGCAGGTTGAGAAATAACAAGAAAAAGAAAAGTAATCAACTAATTTATAATAGGTATCTCTATTTAAGAAATTTGTGGGTTCAGAGTGATTTCTCAACCCTAAATAACAAAACTTCTCAGTGAGGTGAGATTTCATGGGGCTGCACGCACACAGTTCAATCAGTAAACACCAGAGCTGTGAGATGCCAAAGCCCGCACAAACCACGAGCCTGGAAAGACATCTCCTCAAGGCAAAACCCACCTTAATTATTCCAAAGAAATATTGTTACTCATCTCTAATTTCACATCTGCTAAGGAGATTACATGTGTAAGCATGGAATCACCTGCTGGGATCCAAACCCCCAGCAGCACAGAGCAGCCAGGGCTCTGCCTGGCCAGTGTCTCTGTGGACTGGGAGCGCAGCCCCCACCTCAGCACAAACCAAATATCCAAGATGACAACAGATTCTGGGATAACGCGAGACATCTCAACTCACCACTCACAAAAACTTTGAAGTTTTGGGGCAGCTCCAGACAAATCCTTGTTTCTCCTCCTTGGGCCGACTCAGCTCTCTTGAACTCCTCCTCGTCGTAGATGCTGGCCAGGGCCAGCAGCTCATCCTCCTGCGCTTCTTTGTCTTCCGAAGACATTTAACTTGTCTGAGGGGTTAATGCTGCTCTACGAGATCAACTGAGTTAATGCCGCCCATTCCGGTCATTCACAGAATCATAGAAATGTTAAGGTTGGAAAAGAACTCCGAGCTCATCCAGTCCAACCACCAGCCCAGCCCTGCTGTGCCTGCAAACCCACATCCCAAAGTGCCACGGCCACATGGTTTTTGAACCCCTCCAGGGATGGAGACTCCATCACTGCCCTGGGAGCCTCTGCCAGGGTTTCACCACTCTGTCAGTAAGGAAATTTTTCCTAGTATCCAGTCTAAACCTCCTGTGGGGCAACCTGAGGCCCTTTCCTCTCTGCTTATTTATCTGGGGTAACAAAATTTCAAAACCCAAGTAAGGGGTATAAACCAGGGTAAAATACAATCTAACTTTTTAACAGCTGAACCAACACCAACAGCTGTATGAGATGAGCCCCTGTAAGGGGGCACCGACCGGTCCCACCCAAACGCTCTGGGGCCAAGGTTGCTGCATGGTTGCCATCACCCACCTCCCGCCCTGCCCCTGTGCTGAGGCGGGGGTAGCAGCCGTACCCCCCTGTACCTCCTGGGCAGCACCAGGTGCTCCACGGGCCCCAGGCCACCACTCCCCACCCCCTGTCCTGTACAGTATGGTAACCGGTGCGGCCCGGCCTGGTAACCTGTAACCGGCACAGCGTGGCCTGGTCACCAGTAACTGTTTCAGCCCGGTAACCGGTACAGCGCGACCTGTTAACCGGTAACGGGTAACTGGAACAGCCCAGCCCGGTAACTGGTCCCACCCAGTCCCTTCCCCGCTCACCTCGGCCCCGGCCCCTCTCGCTCCGCAGCCGCTCCCGGGCCCCGCCCGCAGGGGCCGCTCCTCCTCCCCCGCAGCGCCCCCCAGCGGCCGGGAGGGCCCGCAGCGCCCCGGGCACAGAGCGCTTCGGGCTGGAAGGGCCCTCACAGCC
>VWPV01000774.1:0-94002 GCA_013389885.1 Geococcyx californianus
TACATTTTTTAATATTTTTCCTTTAAAACAATAGATCATTTTAGGCCTCATTGGAATAATAGCTCTTTTCATGGAGAAGGGATTAAATTTTACTGACAAAGTAGCAATGTAAAAACAGCTATACAACACCTCTTCCTTTCTTATTCTACGCTAGACAAGTATGTTTCCACCTAATAATGAAGATTTATGATCATTGACTCAAAGGCAAAGCTGAAATATGCCAGTGGGTACCATGACTAAGTAGAACACATAGACACAGAGATCCAAGATGCAAATAGCTATTTCAGAAGCAAAATGTATTCACAAGATCCTTGTAGGTGCTGAGTGATAATATCAGGGCCAATAACTACAGGACAGCTTCACTAGGAAGTTCACTGGGATGTTCAGAGCACTCAGGTTTTCCATAAGGTGGAGTTACTTAAGAATCAAGAGCCTTGGGGATCCATCCCAGGTTCTCAGCTTCTTGTAGGGATTCGGGCTCTGTAGGCAACAGCCGAATTCTAGTTAACACAGGAATTCCTGAAATCCTTGGAGTTCACATTGAACCTAGAAAAGCCACAGTGTCTGCTTGCCCTGAAGAAATACGATGGGGAGCACAGCCTGTCTGGCACAGCTTTCTCCAGCCCGAGGACCCCAGGATTCTGCCAGAAATCTGCCAGAAACATGGGCAGGAATTGCTGTCTTCCATCTGGCTAGTTCAAAGTCTAGCCATCTGGGTAAAGAAACCTTCCGTTTCCTTCTTTTGAGCTCCTTCTATAGGAAGAAAAAGAGGCAAATTTAAAGACTAATAAAAGAAGTTTAAAATGAACACAACATGTCCATCAAATATACTCAGCTAGTATTCAGATTGTGGTAAAATGACTTGTTTGTACTGTCTATTCATTCTGACATTCACCATCAGGATTAGCAAAGTATTTGACATTAATTGTTTTTAATGTGGACATCGAATATGAGATCTCTAGAAGTGGGGGAGAGTTTCTGCCTGTTGCAGACATTCTGCTTTACCTGCAGGCTCTGAATTTGGCTTTTTCTTAGTGAGGATCTGTCACTGGAGAAATCTGCCAAAATACTCCTCTTTTACAAGTCTCCTGGGCCTTTCTCAGGTCAGAAATATTCTTACAAAGTGGATATGTCTCTGTTTTGACACTTTTTATGTCAGCATAGAGGCAAGCTTATAACATGAAGTAGACTGATACTCTGCTAGCTTTTATGTCACTGTTGGGAAGCCTAGGATGTCCACATCCATAGTTCTAGGGCAACCCAGTTTTGGGTTTTCCCAGATTTTTGGAACTAGGAATACGGCCAGCTTCACGTTGGATTCTTCACGTTGGACTCAGGAAATGTTAAGATGCCAACTGGAACAACTTGGGTATGCAATTTTGAAAGGATGAATATGCTCACTTCTCAAAACAGACAACTGAATTACTTCAGAGGACAGCTAGCGCGGACATGCAAATACCATTGTTGTAACAGCAAACAGGTAGCTGCTGCAGTTTAAAAGATAATTAAAAAGGCAACAAAACTTTTTTATTAAAAAGGTACCTGTCCACAGGTCTAAACATAGACAGGTACTGCACTGGCAAGGGGATGAGGAGCTGCTCAGAAATGTGGACACCCTGGAGACAATTGTGGTTGACAGTTCCTGTGCTTTGGAGAGAAAGAAACATGCTTACAAAGACCAGATCGCACTACACTGAGGAGGTGTTGAGGCTGGGGTGACAAGAGAATCATAGCAAGAGACTACTGCTTTAGATAGGACAGTAACTAAGAAGACAGTGATACCCTTGGTATTAATTCTATCTGTCTTGAGGGAAAAAGAAATGCTGCAAAGTTAGCTGACGCCATTGTAATTTTCAAGCTAGTGGTCATAACTCACAGATCACTAAAATCTACCTAAATGCTTCTCTAATAAAATATATTATGCTTACCTTTTGCCTTTGAGACATAGCATTTCATTACACAGATTGAGAAATTAACATTTAGCGAGTCGATTGAAGCCTTTATTAATGTTATTTCATGATCATGAATAATCTTTCCTGAAAGAAAATTTTGAAAAGGCAAGACCTGGAACGTTCAGTTTTTACAAGATTCCTTTTAATGACAAATACCAGTAGGAATTTAAAAGTATGACAGAATTTGGAATGTTGTGGACAATTTGTAGCAAAGGTACATTCTATAAACAATAAGAAAATAGCACCTGTATCTACATTGTACATAGATGCTCATGTAAATCAAATCTGATTATAAACTGATTAATGCACGTATGGCAATATTCCTGGATTGGTGGTAGGGGCCCTTAAAATATAGGCTGAGTGACCTCATTGCTTACACTCCCCCACAAATGCAAGGTGTAAATTCAGTCTTAAGGAAAGCTAACACTTGTCGTTGTGTTTTAAAGTTCTGTTTTAAAGCAATTTCTTACCTGGCAGATGGGTAATTTTGTCTTCGCTTACATCTGTTGAGGTGCAAATTAATTTTCGCTCCACACAGCAAGTTATCCCTTTTTGTAACAAAAAGTGTAGCAGTAAGATTTCATTTCTATGCTAGGATTATGTTTTTACTCAATGTAGAAATATGTTGGACTCTGAAAACACAGAGTGGGTTTGAATTTGTGCTATACTCACACTAAATGTACCCAGAAGGATGAAAAAATTATATTTGTACAGGTGGTTCAATTTTCAATATTTTTTTGCTTTTCCTAAGAACAAAATTATACTTTGTTATATTATTGTATTAATACCACTTAATATAGTTTTAGATGGAAGTTAATTACTTCTGGAAGTAATCACATAGTTGATAGTACGCAGAGGAGCAACTTTATTTTTGAAATGGTTGATAGTTATGTTTATTTGTATTTTTTGACATGCACTCTGTCATAAAACATTATTATTAAAATGTCATGTGACATTTTTTACAGCAGGAATTTTTGTAATTATGTAGACATTCCAAGGTATTTTCTTTTCTACTTCAAAACATGCTGTGTCTATTTCTCAGTTACACACTTCAGCATTAGAAAAATGAAGTTTCAAAATTCAAACTTGCATTATTTAGAAAGGCTAAGACTTTTTTTCACAAAAACAGTAACAGTCAAAATTTACCTAATTTCACAACTAATTTATTTTTATTAGAACAATCTCCTAAGTATAATTGCTTTCAATATTGCTTTCATTTATTATCATATGTTTTTCATAGTGGTATGGTGCTAACAAGAGTATTATGAGAAATTAGAAACAAAACCAAATTATACAAGAATAGCATAAGAAAACATGTACAATTTGGTCTCCAAAAATTTGGCCATAAAATAACTATAAATAAAAAGATCATGAGCAGTTTTGTAACTTAGCATGAATTTGAAGAAGAAAATCTGACAGATTAAAAAAACCCACAGCTTTTTATTTTTCCAGAAATATACACAGATTTGTAACTTTGTGCATACTGAAAGTACTAAAACATATATTACATTAAACTTATTATTTTAATTAATTAGTTATATTAGGATACCAGGAATTGCGTGTTTTCTGATAGGAAAAATGCACTTTGTAGCCTTGACAGCATAGCTGGCACAGAGAAACCATAGTTTTAAAAAATATAAATAGATTTTATTAATACTGATGGCAATGAAAATTGGTCATAATTCTACCTAAGTCAGTGACCATACATGCTTTCTATCAGAAAAATGGTAGGAAAGCCAGGTCTTGCATCTATTAAAATTTTCTGCAGGGAAAAATACTAAATCTTAATAGTTATTTTAATGCAATATGTAAAAATGCATTAAAATCACAAATTATGTAAAAAAAGCGCCCCCATTGAGTCTGAAATACACTTAACTAATATTTCAATATTGTCTTGTGTACTGTTATTATATATTTAGAATGTATGTAAACAGTTCACAAACCATGCTGCAGATTTATGGGATTTTCAAATAAAATTATGGCAGTTTTAAAGAATTACGCAATGTTATGTCTGACTTCGATTTATTGCCTTTTACTGTTGGAATTTGTTTTGAACTGGACCAGTCCTGTCAACAGTTGTCTTGTTCTTTATAGGCTTTGTAAATAATGAAATCTAAATACATTTGTAGTTACCCACCTTGTCATATACAGCTGGTGAACAATCTATTTCTGGTGAGCAATAAAGAAAAAGGACATATCTTCAAGGACTTCTATTTGATTTGTATTTGTTGCTGCCTTTGTCTCCAGTGCTGTAAAACATTCAAACACGTTTCATTGCTTTCCTGAACTGAAAATAATTTTTCATTTTTGAAGAAGCCTAAGACAGAAGCTTAGGAAGCTTTCATTTTCTTTTTTGTTCCCAGTCCCAAGCGCAAATATTCTCTATTCATGTTTACAAATTCACAATAAAACTGCTTGAAACACATATTTGAGTCTCTTAAATTTGGCCAAGTCAAAAATTAATATCCACAGTGAATTTTACTTCTTAAAAAATCCCTTGAAATTTCAGTCATCTTACTTATCTTTGTTCTGTGGTTTTTAAAAAATGGGGCATAAACATTTTAATACAAGGAAAGTGAACTCTATTAGCTCTTTCTTTGAGAAAAGTTTTCCTGAGGACTCTTCTGCAGTAGATTTTGGCTATATTCTGCGTGAAAAAAAGAGTAGGCTGATGAGTGAATGCTTCAAAAACCACTAACTAATTGAAAGTATTTTGTTTGCAATATAATTCCGAACACAACCTTAATAAGAGCTATTGGTACTGCTTCATCCATAATACATAGAGTTTACGCCCATTTCTGCCACTATATTCAGAACACTTAAACCACAGTACGTATTTCTTTGAGAAATCTGATTTACTTCAGAGTGGTTTTGTTTCACAGTGAGGAACTTTTAATTCATCATTTTTTTTTTCACTAGATGCCCTGAAACAGTTAATGCAGCTGAAGAATATGTATCTACTTTGGTTATTAGGAATTCAATTTTCCTTGCAGAAAGGGTCATGGTGATGAACTGAAGAGCTCCATCAACACAAGTCTGTTCTTTTCAGCCAGAGCCAGTGGCACGTGTAGTAGAAAGATTTTCGACCTTCCTGTGCGAACTGTGGTCAGATCACACATCCTATAGGACATGTATGCTGCTACAAAGCTCAGAAATTGAGAAATACTGTCAGGCTGAAATTCCTTAAACTAATTTTGCATTGGACTTACTTTAAAAAAACAAATTGATTCTTGCAAATATGATTGCTAGCATGTCAGCTTTTTTTACTGAAATGCTGACACCATTAGGACTGTATAAGTGGTCCCACTGTGTCATTTCTTCACAGAATTTTTCTTACATATATGCCAATTTGCTAAGGAGACATTCAGACTTCTAGCACCCCTGTACGTATGGTAGTGGGGGAAATGGAAAAAAGAAACAGTGAAGTGCATTTGGAGACCAATCTGCTCTAGCAACTCTGAACATCAGCTGAACCTAAAATTAGTGATAATAATCAATACATATAATACATAAATTGTAATATGATTGTTGCATTAACCTTGATTACTCCTTCAGTAAAGGATGAAATGAAAAAATGAAAACTTACATAATAAATTACTTACTTTTTTTGGAGTTTATAATTTATGGGCAATCTGGCTCTTCCCAGAATAGATATAAGTTCTCAGTTCAGTAACATGGTGAGTAACTTATCCAATTCGATAAAAGAGGGAAAAAACACATCAAAAATCTGTTTTTTTTCAGCAACATTTTAAACATTTTTTAAAAGAATGTTGTTTTAAAGTACAGAAATCTGTAATGGAGATTTATTGTGTATGTGTGCATGTGCTTTTTGAAGAGAAAAATTTATAAAACTTATAGTTTATAAAAAGTTCTCACAGAAAAAAAGAAAAAGCTGCAAAATAAAAGTAAAAGAAAGTCTGTTTTAAATATCATGTTAAAGTATTTTATGTGTCCACTATAATTTTGTTCAGATTTTAGTTGAAGACACTTAATATCAGATTATTTTAAGAATTCCTCCTGTGATTATTTGCTATAAAATTATACATTTCAAATGAAACATGAAGAACCAAGAGCCAGATTTGACTGACATGCATTAAAGTGAGAGAGCAAGTGAAACCCTATGCATACACAGAGCTTAGCACTGAGGTATGCAGAATAATATTGTGTCAGCTAAAGGGAAATTTTAATTTTGCTGTAAATCATAGCTATAGCTCAAAAGCACACAAGATCAAAATGCACAGCACAGGGTGGATAAGTCATTACCGTTAGACAGTGATTTCCTTTCCTGGAGGAGGGCTTATACTACATTGTTGTAGGACTTTCTAGGAGGAGCACAAACTAAAAGAGAATTTTTTCTTACTTTGTGAAAATATTTTGTGTAATCATGAAAACCATTCTTCAGAAATATATGTTATGCCAAAATTATTAGTATCCATTCGTCTTAGCCCTGCAACACAGAAATCTGAAAAACCTTAAAGGTTCTGTTCCTGCTGAGTTTCACAAATTGACACTTCTCCTGTGATCCACGGTGAGAGGAGTTAGTTAATCTGTTATTTTTTAGTACTAATTGGACATTTAAATTGATAAAATGTATCTAAACACTTTCTGAGATGTCTTCCTTTCACGGAGCTGCTCCCTGCTTCATCTCAAAGATCTTGTGAAATGGAGTAGCTGTCACTGTTATGCCAAGATGTGGGTGTTCTTGCAGAGATTAAGTTATGTCTTCTTTTGGAAGACAAAGGCAAAAGAGAGTGTTGCAAGCTAAATAACAATAGGTTTCTTCTGATAAGCAGGAAGATATTTAAAAAAAAATAGTATTAGAAAACAAAATCCTATAATAACAATAACAACAACACTCATCACCACCATCATCATCTGCCTCATCTAAACATCACCATCATCATGATCATCTTTTGGAAAAATGAGGATTTAGGGAGAACTTGCAAGTTTTACAGTTGTATAAAACTTAAAAACATTCACAAGAACTAGGCAACCTGTCCAAGGTTTTTTTTAAGTAGGATTTGAAGACTAATATGAAGATTTCTCAACCTTGAAAAACAAGGGCAATTTAGGGCAATTTTTATGTTCATGTAACATCTCTCTTTGAGCACTACCCTTGTGATGTCAAACTTCTTTTACTTTTCCCTTACCAGTTTCTTACATGTTCAGCCTGATAAGAATGTATTTTGTGACTGTAGCTTAGTTCTTGTTTTGTGGTAAGGAAAGCAAACCCCAAACCCAGCATTCCCATAAGCCTTTTGAAATATGCATTTTGTATGGATTGTGATCTAAGCGATACTGAAATGTTATGTTTCTTTCTGCTAAATCAGAAATATAAATGCAAAATTATAGGCCATAGGGAAAACAAATATTTTTCTAGCAAACGACAATCTTGTCTGCCAATCAACTGTGTTAATTATTTATAAATTAGACTTTTCTTTAGTCCTGTAAACCATCAAAAATTCAACAATATGTGTTAGACATTTTCTGCTGGTACACCTTTTAAAATCCAGATTTATCTGTTCTTCTATATTCACTTAAATGAATCAGAGAAATAGAAGTTTCTGATGTAAGAAGTGAGAAATACTTGTGAGTGATTATATACATTTTCTATTACTGAAATATCATGGAACTTATTATAAAATCATCATAGTGAAATAGGATCATACATGATTTTTTTTTCATAATTTCTTCTTAAGAGCCAGCCTTATTTGTTTCAGCTGTGACTGCAGTTAAAGACATAGCTACTAAATATTTTTTCAATAAGAATATTGTTGAATGATATTTTCATTCCGAATATCCTGATATAATTAATTTAGTGATACAGTCTTTCTTTCATATTCCACTTCAGGTTATTGTCTTAGACTGTTATTTAAAGTCTCCTTCCTGAATACAAATTATTCTATGGTTAATATGGTTATAGACTAATCAAAATTAATTTAAATCCATTCTAAAAAATCCTAGCTTATCTCTAAATAAAGAATTTAACTGTAGGTGTAGACCAGAATGTCATTTAAGCTGCGAATTACTTGGTTTGTATTTTGCTTAAAGGCTAGGGGGGAAAAAGCTTCTCTTTATCTCTGCCTTAATCATTGCTAAATCCTCCTAAGATTCAGAGCTTTGCAGGCAAACTCTGAGCTAAAAGGAAGAAAATATTCAGAAATCAACAATCCTTACAGAGGACAGAAGCCACCTAGCCTTGGTGAAGATTCAACTGCTAACACTTGTCTCCGTCTATCAGATTTCATTCTGTCGCTCCATCTGAAACTGGTGGACCTGGTACCCTTGCAGCAGCTGCAGCAGGAACTTGTGTCCTTGCTTGTTCATTTCTGTGACATTTTCTTGCCACTGCTCTCAGGAAAGCTTTTAAATAAAAAGCGAATGGGAAAGGCAATCTTCCTCTTTCCTTTTCAAAGTCAGTTCTTAGTGAATTAGCTATTGATGCAGCCTACTCTCATTACTTCTGCTGGACGTTTCTGCCAACTTCAAGAGGATGACTTACAGTTTTATGTTAAGTTCCAGTTTCACTTGCAAGTGGTCCGGGTGCAATGTTGGTTGCACAGTTTGATCTTTCTACATTTGAATGTAAGAAATGTATTTCATCTTCAAAGTGTATATATAATGGAAAATCTGACATACAGGATGATGGTGAAGGGGAGGTCAGTGGAATACTTCTTGGAATCAAAGCCAGCCTGAGCTCAATGGGGGTTTGTGTCTGTTGCCTCTTGATAGCACTTCACATGGTTTCTCAATAGCGATGACATCCGCTAGCATCAGAGAGACACTCTCATTATAACGTATGTACATAGGTAGCTAAGATATGGTATGGCGGAAAAAGGAGATAATGCTATTGCTAAGAAATCTAGAATTGCTCCCAAAGAATTATCTACATAATAAAGTAACCAAGAAAAATCCTCAACCAACTAAAAACCAAAAATTAAAATCCTAAACTCCCAACAAGAGCCAAAACAAGAAAAGAAGGTCTGTGTTTCATTTTTGATACTTAGGTTGCAAGTTTTGGTGCTATTGAGGCATCACACCTTCATTATTCTGTTCTTTCTCACTCTCCTATGCTTTTCACTTAAGACATGTATTGCATAAACAGAAAGGATAGCGTAAAAAGAAGGATGAATATCATAAGCCAACACAGATAACTCACAAATGTAAAAAGACTGTGAATGTTTTTCTGCAGTTTCATCAGAGATATTAACCATATCGTTTTATTTAGCAATAGAAAGGTAACATTGTTGAGAAGCACATCCATGGAGGATTACTATATGTCTGTTCATTACATACACGTATGTACTCTGATATGAATTGTAAAATTGCAAGAACTACATGAATGCAGTTATTCTAGACCATGGTCTTCCTTTAGTTTGCAAGCTACCGTGAATAATACTACTTAGTTCTTCAGTCATATTCATCCAGCTAATCTGTTAAGAGCCTTATAAAATAAGACAAGAAGTGTTGGAAAAGCTAAATACAAAAGACAAAGTGATGTATGACTGCAATTATGGTACTGTTATCAAAAATACCACAACAGCAGGGTAATACTTTGAAAAATATTTCTCTGCTACATTTGAATAACAAAGAGCAGAGGAAACTAAAATGAAAGTGTTCACTTATTTTTGTTTACTTATAGTAAAGCTGGGGAGATTCGGTCCCTGAGAGGGTATAGAAAGTTTTGATTTTTACTTTTTCCTCTTTTTCAGCACTTGATGCCACCACTGAGGGCTAATTTTAAAGTTCACATATGAAGTGAACTTTGTAATCATTCTAAAGCCCCATGTTTAGATCAAAGGAATGGAAATTTTGGGCTTCCTAATTCACAATTCCTTACTTATCCTCTTTGTCTTCTGGCAAATGGGCAGGGTTTTTATTTTTTTTTTCATTTCCCAAGAGGGTTTCTCCTGTGCTGACATACTGTCTAGCACAATGATTTTGGCACAGATCAGAGAGATGTGCAATACTGAAACTTATGAAACAATGTTTTTGAAGAATTTAAAATATCAGCTTGTTTCAATTTCGTAAAATGACTTTATAAATACATTAATTTAGTGCAAAGTAATTTTGGAGATATCTTCATTTACAATAGCTAGATGAGCATGCATTTGTGTATAACAAAATATTTGCAATTGCAATGAGGAACATTTGTATATGAAATGGTGCGATATAAATATTACCAAGAAATGCTTTTGCTAGAATGTCTTTATAAGACAATAAAATTTGATCTCTTTGTTTAGATAGTATGTGAGAGAGAGATAGTATATGAGAGAGAGATGTAAGGAACTTAATGCCTTAGCTATAGATGGGTAGATATGCTTTTCCTTTTTAAACACATTTTCCTGATAAAAAAAATCCAAACCCCACTCTGTTTAGACAGTTTCCAACAGTCTGACCATAGGTTCATTGAGAGGAATAATATAATCATGTTGTACTCAGTTGCATCCTAAAGGCTACTGCAAAGACAATTTTTTAACCTATAGCATCGACCATGTCTTTGAATGTTTCTGCTTTCTCTGACAACAAATCTAAGGTACTTACCTCCACTTTAGGGATTTTTTATTTCCATAAGATAGGAAAATTTCTCTTGCTTATTGCCAACTACCATACCTCCAGATCTACCATACTAATTTCTGTTTATTACTTGGTCATTGCTTACTCTGCCTGACAAAACCAACCAGATTTTTCACAAAAAAAAGGACAGAAGTTATAAAAAGGGAAGGCTCCCTTGTAGCAGGTTGCCCAGTACAACATCCAGGGAGGCAATTTTTATCCACAACTTCCTTGGGCAATCTGTGCCAGTGCTCAGTCACCCTCAGAGTAAAAATGTTTCCTAGTATACAGAGGGAACCTCTGCTCCTCCACATGCAATATTTTCCTGTTTCGGTGACATGTAAATGACTAATGTCCAAAACCTAAACAACTTCTGATCGGGGGAAATATCTGCTTCATTTCTTTTGGGATGTTGCTTTTTTGGCTCTTGTTATTCATTACTTGAGCCATAAATAACATTTTTCTTACCAAAGCTAGGATGCACGAGGCAGAGCTATTATTGTGACATGTGGTTTAGTAGAAAACTGATTTAAGTAATATCCAGATTTTATTGGACGGCCTGAAAACTGTAAATCAGATGATCCATCCTCACTAGGTGACTTTTCACCCAGAAAAATATGTTCAATTTCTTGTTCTTTGTGGAGAAAATCAACAACAATTACAAGATGTCTTGGAAAATATCTTAAGTTATACTCTCCACTAGTTTGGCCTGAATTATTCTGGAAAGAAAAGTAAGCTGAAATTCTTAGGGATTCACCAGAGAGGGGTTTTTATTAATGAAAATTATTATGTAAATTTCTGGCTTAAAGAGA
Source organism: Geococcyx californianus (assembly GCA_013389885.1). Taxonomy (NCBI): domain Eukaryota; kingdom Metazoa; phylum Chordata; class Aves; order Cuculiformes; family Neomorphidae; genus Geococcyx; species Geococcyx californianus. The sequence goes on from VWPV01000774.1 coordinate 11,321, forward strand.
AAACTCCTAATAATCACTCAAGGTGTAAAAAAATGGAAATTCAATAGAATTGCATTCACGTACTGTACTTCTCAGTCCCTAGTATTCTTTTTTTTTGGAACAAATGATTGGATGATTAGATGTGATCTTAAGTAATGACCTTCTGAATGACTCCAAAAACCATACACTTGGGAGATTTAAGTGGTATACAAAGTACATGTAAGACCAAGCTGAAAGTGGTAATTATACTGAAAGCTAGAGTAATTGTTAGGGGATCAACTGTCAAACACTGGCAAATTTAAGAAAAGTTAATGAAAAATCGGTACACAGACTCATGTGACTTCAATGATTTGCAAATAATTAAGGACCAGGTTAGAAGGTACTGTGAGGAAAATAAAAAAGCAATTTATTTTTCTATTGTTGAGTGACAGCTGAAGAGACACAAGATGTAAATTTTTTCTTTACAATGGAGTCCAGTATTAAAAAAAAATTCCTTCCTTCTCTGTTATAACATTTAGCTGTTAACAACTGACATCTTTCTATTGAAGTAATGAGAAAATGTTCCCCTTTGTCATGGGAAAAAGAGTACCTCAGAGTACCTTTTCCATTGGAGAAAGCTTCTCAAAGATTAAGGAACAAGAAATCTCTGATTATTTTTATGAGGCTCCCATTGCAAAACTTTTCCGGTAGGATGGGGAGAAGGTTTCTGCCTTATATAGAAGGGAGTCCCCAGTGTGGTCATCAGTTATAGTAGTTTGCAGAATGCCAAAGACATCTACAAGCAGACACCTTAGGAATATTACATCTTCACATTGTCCTTGGTGTTTTCCCTCTGCACTGGGTTTGGATAGCACGCAATTAATTTCCCTCACAGCCCATGCAGTTGGGGCTAAATCAGTGTTGATACCCCACCAATGCTTTGGCTGTTGCTGAATAGTTATTGCACAGTGTTGAGGCTTTCTAGTTTTTTCTAGATCCTGCAGTGTGTAGGTTGGGAGTGGGCAAGAGTTTGGGAGGGGTTACAGCTGGGTCAGCTGACCTAAACTGACCAAAGGTATAACCCATTGCTATATGATGTTGCACTCAAAAATAAAAGCTGGGGGAAAAGAGGAGGAAGGGAAGACATTTGTGGTTATGGCATTTGTTTTGCCAGGTAATCATTATACATGCTGAGGCCCTGCTGTGCATGAAGTGGCTGGGCATCAGCCTGTTGATGGAAAATATTGAATAAATTCCTGATTTCATTTTGCTTCCACACACAACCTTTGATTCATCTATTAAACTGTTTTTATCGCAACCCACAAGTCTTCTTATCTTCCTTCTATTTTCTATCCATCCCACAGGAGAGGGGAATAGGTGAGCAGCATAGTGGGTACTCTGCCTCTGGCCAATTCACCGCATCCTCCCCTCTCTGCTCCTTAGCTTTACAGCTCCTTATATAAAGGGGTTTGTGGCTTCTGTTTGACAGTAGGATGTGTACATTAGAAGGAGGCATATTTAAATGTTTCTCACAGTTGGGTAATGTACTGCCTTTGCTACCTAACTCTAGACATACGGCTTAACGGTGAGGATATGCATCTTTTCAGACCTTTCTGTCACCCTCAACCAACATAAGAGGGAATTTGCCTTTGATCCTGGGAATGGCAGGAATGTCACTAAAAGGTTTATTTTCTACAAAGCAGCAGTTTTGTATGGATGCAGATCTGGATGACTGCATCTATACAAAAATGGAAGATTTGCATAATTAACACTGGACAGATCATCCAGAACGAATAGGAGGTTCTAAAGAAAATGTTTGGTTTGTGTATATATATATGACAACTAAAGATTGATATAATAAACACACTGCTTTGTATAAACAAAAATATTGTCTAGTTTCTTCCCTCAGAGACTTTACCTTACCAGTTTATAAACAAAATATTGTATAAACAAAAATATTGTCTAGTTTCTTCCCTCAGAGACTTTACCTTACCAGTTTGTTTCAAGGCCTCACCTTCCTGTCAAATGATGTTATAAAAGAACTCTCACCTAGAGCACCTGCTTATCTAAAGAAGCAATCCCATGCAAGTGTCTCTGGAGCAATCTGATGTATCTATTGTTAAACGTTTTCTTTCAGCAGAACAATGCACCTGTTGTCTGTTTAGGAGGCAGATCTCTTTGGAAGAGCTTTTGACATATATTTGAAGTGCTATATAAAATATAGGCATTTATATGCATATCTCGTCTCTTGCCTATTCCATTCTTCTCTCTCTTCCATCAGCAGCACACCTTCATCCCATCCTGGTTTCTATCTCAACCCCTTGTTCTGTAATCTGGGTACTTTTCTTCCTCTCTCCTGGACAAAGGCACCTTGTATAATCCTTTCAGCATAATGCCATCCTTCCCTTTCAGTCCATTCTGTTCTTAGCTGGTTTACTGGTGCTGTAAGTCAGATTTCTCCTACAGGTGATTCTACTGTTCCCTGTTCATTTCAAGGACTTGGATCTGAACAGTTCAATCTGACTTTGTAAACCTCCAGATTAATACAACAGCACAAACAGTCTGGGTATCAGTTAGAAGATGCTGAAACCACACTATAAAATACTTGTCAGTATTGCAAACTATTGCACATACGAAAACACTGTTTGGCACCAGATTTTTTTCAAGCTTTTTTAGTATTAACTATGGACAGAATAGTTTGTTATAGGAATTGAGTCAGATATTCAAATAAGTTATAGGAACAGAAAATTTGCTGTCAAAATGTTTACTTGTGCTATTTGTGCCTTGACTAATATGTATGACTATACTTTATTCCTAATATTTTATATTGATAATAACTGTAAGTATTTAGATTAAGGACATCCTTAAATCAAAGAATAAACCATCCATTGGCACTGCTGATTTTTTTCTCTTTTTTTTTTTTTTTTGTCTTTCTTGTTTCATCAGCAAATGACAGGGGTTATTTTTACCTACAAGTTTTGAAACATTATACAAGCATCACTCTGAGATCACAAGATTTTGCTTACTTTTCTAGAGAAGAAAGCCTCCATAATTGCTTAGGTTTTCAACAGTTAAATACAAAACTGATTAGTAAGAAAGCTGAAGTCGAGTGTCTAAGGTAAAAGTGACTAATTAAAGGNCTGGGAATGGCAGGAATGTCACTAAAAGGTTTATTTTCTACAAAGCAGCAGTTTTGTATGGATGCAGATCTGGATGACTGCATCTATACAAAAATGGAAGATTTGCATAATTAACACTGGACAGATCATCCAGAACGAATAGGAGGTTCTAAAGAAAATGTTTGGTTTGTGTATATATATATGACAACTAAAGATTGATATAATAAACACACTGCTTTGTATAAACAAAAATATTGTCTAGTTTCTTCCCTCAGAGACTTTACCTTACCAGTTTATAAACAAAATATTGTATAAACAAAAATATTGTCTAGTTTCTTCCCTCAGAGACTTTACCTTACCAGTTTGTTTCAAGGCCTCACCTTCCTGTCAAATGATGTTATAAAAGAACTCTCACCTAGAGCACCTGCTTATCTAAAGAAGCAATCCCATGCAAGTGTCTCTGGAGCAATCTGATGTATCTATTGTTAAACGTTTTCTTTCAGCAGAACAATGCACCTGTTGTCTGTTTAGGAGGCAGATCTCTTTGGAAGAGCTTTTGACATATATTTGAAGTGCTATATAAAATATAGGCATTTATATGCATATCTCGTCTCTTGCCTATTCCATTCTTCTCTCTCTTCCATCAGCAGCACACCTTCATCCCATCCTGGTTTCTATCTCAACCCCTTGTTCTGTAATCTGGGTACTTTTCTTCCTCTCTCCTGGACAAAGGCACCTTGTATAATCCTTTCAGCATAATGCCATCCTTCCCTTTCAGTCCATTCTGTTCTTAGCTGGTTTACTGGTGCTGTAAGTCAGATTTCTCCTACAGGTGATTCTACTGTTCCCTGTTCATTTCAAGGACTTGGATCTGAACAGTTCAATCTGACTTTGTAAACCTCCAGATTAATACAACAGCACAAACAGTCTGGGTATCAGTTAGAAGATGCTGAAACCACACTATAAAATACTTGTCAGTATTGCAAACTATTGCACATACGAAAACACTGTTTGGCACCAGATTTTTTTCAAGCTTTTTTAGTATTAACTATGGACAGAATAGTTTGTTATAGGAATTGAGTCAGATATTCAAATAAGTTATAGGAACAGAAAATTTGCTGTCAAAATGTTTACTTGTGCTATTTGTGCCTTGACTAATATGTATGACTATACTTTATTCCTAATATTTTATATTGATAATAACTGTAAGTATTTAGATTAAGGACATCCTTAAATCAAAGAATAAACCATCCATTGGCACTGCTGATTTTTTTCTCTTTTTTTTTTTTTTTTGTCTTTCTTGTTTCATCAGCAAATGACAGGGGTTATTTTTACCTACAAGTTTTGAAACATTATACAAGCATCACTCTGAGATCACAAGATTTTGCTTACTTTTCTAGAGAAGAAAGCCTCCATAATTGCTTAGGTTTTCAACAGTTAAATACAAAACTGATTAGTAAGAAAGCTGAAGTCGAGTGTCTAAGGTAAAAGTGACTAATTAAAGGTAAGTGACCAATTAATGAATGACTGCACACATCCATTAAAAATGGACACAAGACTGAATATAAAGCAAGTGCTAAACATAGAAGAGAAAGCAGAATGATGATAATAGTCACAGAAGACAGTCAACGTATTTAGTACTTGCAATCTTGGTAACAGCTGAAATTTCATAGCTAAAATCATTTAGTTTAGAACAATGGTTCAATGTATATGCCATTCTTAATATACTTTTTATCTTTGTAATTGCATATTTATCAAGGGACAATAGAAAATGGGCAACAAGTGGGAACAGAATGGAATTAAAGATAGCTGTGTCTAATAGCTGTTAACTTGTATTTGCTCGATTATGTCCAACACACTCGTTTTCATTTTATTTGTTGTACATTGTGGCAGAATGACATTCTGTTCAACAACCTTAATCACAGAAGGAAAAAAAATCTATAAAACAACCATCCACTCATTTTATTTTAAAGATATTTGTGTGAAGATTTAGGGCTTTTCAAATAGTATCTCTCTCTGCTGTGCCTGAGAATTTAAGCCACTGAATTAGAGAGGAAAAAGGTTACTCTGTGACACTGAAGACCAACTTTTAGATACAAATCAAGAATATCTGAAGATGAACTGCATACAAGTATTTTCACCAAAATGTTTTATTAAAAAAACTAATTATAAATGAGCTGTAACACTTAAGCTTAGTTATGAAGACTTTGTAAACAAAAGACCTATGTTTGTTAAAAACATTAAGTCTTGTGAAAGTCTTTTGTTTGTGTTTACCTGTGTTGTTGGAATAATGAAACTTTGAATATAATCGTGTTGAAGAGTACTGAAATAAGTTATAGACAAAAAGAAGAAATTTGATGTCTTGTTTCATGGGAATGTTGAATTAAAATAGAATTACTTACAGAGTAGCTTAAATATAGGCTATCCTTTTACAGACATCGGTACTGACAACTGGAGTTCCAAGTCTCCAAAGGCAATCAATTTTTACTCATTTTTATGTACAAGTAATTGCTCTTTCAGAATTGTTGTATTTCATTCATATAGGTCTTATTCATATAGGTCTTCATATACAACTTACTGAAACAGTGAAATGAAAGTTTTGTGCTTAAGCAAACTTATCCCTGAGTTGGTTTGATAGTGCTGAATGCTGGAAAATGTGAACTGTGAAATTATTCACATGCTAGTTGTTTTGGAAGAAACACTCTAACAGGCAGAACTCCCACTGAAATAAATGGGACACATTTGGAACATCAGGCAGTTTATGCCACCCGAAAATAGGATGAAGTTACTTCACTCAGAATTACCACTCTCTAAAAAGTTGCTCTCAAGTTATATAAAAGTATAAGCTTTCACTTAGCTATTATTGAAGCCACCAGGCATTTTCTACACAGTCAAAGCATTGGGTTCTGAAACTACAATAATGTCCTTTCTTCAGCAAGTTTTTTTATTTCCCTGGATTCCAAGTGCCAGTAAAGAGTGAAGCACAAACAATCTGATTGAGTTTATTTCCTTTTACTTTCTTTTTGTGGTTTTTGTTTCTTTTTTTTGGTTTGGTTTTGTTTTGTTTGGGGTTGGGTTTTTTTTTACTTTAACAAATTTACTGGAGAAAAAATTGGTAGCAGGAATTCATCATCAACTAAAATGTGTTCACAAACACAATGCTAAACTTACTACAAGACAGGAAATACTGTAACAAGGTTTATTTTGTTGCAGCTGTACTTCCACAGCAAGAATCTAACATTTTAAACCACAGACTCGAGCACTTTTGGGTCACTTTTGCACTTTTTGCTGATGTCCTGGAATTCAGTCCTCTGCAGAACTTCATTTTTGACTCATCCTGAAAATTACCTCCATTTTCCTTCTTCATCCTTCTCAGTTACACTTTTCCTACATAATTTCACAATTTTGAGTATCCACTGGAGATTTCCTTTATCTTCAGACGTAAGCTAGATTTTTAAAGGTCTCCATTTACAATTAAATAAATACTCCAAATAGACAATTTAAATTCTTAACTTTGCCAATTTGATAAGTGGTTTCCATGGTGAAGAACTAGTATTCTGAGAAGGATGTATTCAGCTGGTGGCTGAAGATGACAAGTAGATTTTGGATCCATCGCAGTGGCCTTTGACGAGGATCTACTTCTGTACTGCTAGTGTTCAAGTTCAGTTTTGTAAACGAGACTGAATTTTTGCGTGCTATAGGCTTCTTTTCTTTCTGCACACCATTGTGGCTATAAAACAAAAGATAATATGTTCTGTCAACAGAATGAAATAATGCTGCTAGGTAATACAGTTTGAAATGTTTACAAACCTATAAATGAAAACTGCTCCATTAATATGAATGAATGTAATCAAATTCCTTCATGATAATTGCTACATGCATAATATTGCACAACAGAGCTATTTTTAGCACATTAGTTACAGGTTTTACAGACTTGTAAAGGCAGTGACTGTTCACAACTATTATCTTCTTTTATACGAAGGAATGTTCTTTCACATCCTCATGTTAAAGGCCTCATTCTGCAGTGGCCCAAGTCAGATTTTTGAACATGGAAGGTGATAGTGTATTTGCATATGCTAAATCATAAATATATTTGAACTGCTGATTCAAAAAAGACTTCATCTCTGCCAGTGACATAAAGTGCTGAATAATTCCTTGCTGCCTTGCAGGAAAAGCTACCTGTTCCTCTTTTTCTCAGTGCTGTAACCGAGTGCTTCCGTGTGTCTGTTCACAAAGGAGGGATAACTAAAGTCTACTGACAGATTGTCTCAACACATAGGTGAGCACTGGGTCATTGAATGTGCAGGAGTGGTGATGTCAACTTTGGCTATTTCCAAAGTGAAAGAGGCAGAAAACGATCAATTGAATTTCAGGTACCCCGGTAATTATTCATTCGTTCTTCCCGTGCTGCACTTTTAGCTCATTACTAAGGTAGGATCTGCAGAGCAATCTTGAATATTGAGACAGCAGGGAATGAACAGGAAGAATTCTGCCCTAATACACTCACTAATGAGTGGGAAAAGAGAGAGGAAACAGAAGAGTGATAGAAAATTATTAAGACTGGAGGAACACTAGCAATTTTTCAAGCTGCAGGCTCATTAGTAAGTCCTGAATGATGTGACTATCAACCATATAGCACCTGAACTAGTGTGGATCAATAGCACAGCCCTTATCAAGCACTGGTAATGGAAAGTAAACTTGGTCCCTAAATCCTAGTCTTCCTGCTAGCAGGTTTAAAAAGCTGACATCCTGGCCTAGTCTCCAAGTCACCCAAGAAACGAACATTATACACTATGTATACTGCAGTGTTACAGGTAGATTAAGATAGTAAGACAATCTAACCACAAGCATATCTGGTTATTTCTGTTGCATATGTTGCCCACATTTTCCAACTCTTGTGTACAGTTATCAGCCTAAGAGGCCAGAAAAGCCTCTACAAGGTGGTAGGTGACATCGACCAAGATCTAGTTGCAATCTGTTTCATAAATTACCACAAAAGAACAGCAAGCACGCTGTAAGAGTTCTGCATCAATATCATCAGGTGAGTTTTCATTTTTTTCTCTTTTAACACATTTCAAAATTACTTAGTGTGCATATCTACCATGAACAAGTTTCTTTTAGCATAAGCAGGTAAACCTTAACAGAAATAGTAGGAAATATATCCATTAGTTCTATTTGAAATAATTTCTTCTGCAGAAAACACATGAATGAAATCATAAAAATTGAATAAGTGAAAGATGATAGGCCCCATAATTAGACACTGAATACAGGAATATTTATTTGTTTGAGCTAAGATACTTAGAAATAAATAATTGAATATGTATAGAAGATCACATCTATTACTTTATGCAAAGAAAAGGACTCTTTCCCTCCACCAGCAAAATTCAAATAAGGAACATCTCTAGGTTAGTTTGAAGTCTATGCAGCCTTTCAGGGGTTTGCTCATTGTGCCTAAAAAACCATGATAGTTTGTTCTGGAAATCTGCAACCATCACATGGAGCTACACAAATGTTTTTAAAATGCTGCCTTAAAATATTCACTTTATGTACAGCAAATCTGAGAGAGAAACAGAAAAAGAGAGGCTCACAGATAGGGGAGGCATTTGCAAATTGATTAGTCTCTAACAATGCAGGCGATGCAAAATATACGTTGCTAGAGAAAATGGCTCACAATGTAGTAAGTGAGCTGATACGCTCTTCCTATGTAATCATTGTCCCAAAGAATCTATAGGGAATCTTATAGTTCCAAGAGGATTTACATTGCAAGTAAGACAACCAAACCAGTGCCCGGATCAATTTTACATGGGTCACAAGTAGGATAAATGAGAATAATGACAAAAATAGCTAATGGAGATATTAGAAAAACAATTACAATCTTCCTGGCAGAAAAGAAACTGCAATGCAGTTTTGAAACTTTATTTTGGTATAATTTTAGAACTAAAAAAAAATATAGATCACCATTTGGAGCATTTGTCTGTTGATTTCTTCTAGCTGGTAATCATTTTTGAAGAGTAATCCATTGAATGTTCAGTCTCAGTCATTTGTAAAGGCTAAAGGATAAAAGAAAGTTATAATTGGTCAGAGAAATGTGTTCTTGAAATTGAAAATATGAAGGTTGTTTCAACCTGTATTAAGAGTTTGTATTCTAATGAAAATCTGGCACACAAAACTCTGCTTAAAATACCTATTAAATTTCAACAGTCAGAGCTAAATTCACTATAAAGAATATATTGTGGGCTGGAAAAGATTCATAATCAGAAATAGAATGATATAACAGATGTAGGCTACATCTTTTGTAAGTGTAGGAGGACAGCACTTAACTTCAAAAGCTTAATCACTATTTCCTGTTATCTTTCTTCCTAATCAGTTGAGCAAGTTTCTCTCCCAATAAACCATAACTTTTACTTTCCTTTGGCTTGGATCAGAAATGATGAGGCATTTTAATTATACAACTTCAAATTTACATGAAAACATTACCCACCCATAGGCATCTCCTGGAAGAACCAGGTTGTTGCTTGCTAGATTTTTTATGCTTTTGAAGGAATATTTTAGACTGTATCCCTGAGTCTCAAGTACATTGTCGTTACAACTTTTTAAGGTCAGCATAAACAATTTTATTTCATTGACCTAGCTTCCAGGCTGTAGAACCAAACCTCAGGCTGTTTCAAGCCTTTAAAGTACATGGCTACACCATACATTTTAGAAGCATATCCAGCCTTTTCGGAAACTTGTATCCACTGAAGACTTGCAACGTATATCCTGGTATTTTTCCTAATGATTAACTGTACAGATGTCTTGTCTTCCTGATTTCAAACTCCAGCCGTTAAAACCATATTTTTTCTTGTACTGGCCATTAAGTCTAATTTGCTTCCTCATTTGTCCTGTATTCCAAGACTGAGTCACACTGATTGTTTCATTAATTGATTATACTAACTTTGAGGTTCACTGGAATACTACAAAATAAGTCAGCTGGTTTTGTTTGTTTGATATTCTTTCATGATTATCATGTTAACCTCTTCAAAACTGCTTTCTTTAAAGATAAAACCTTAACTTCATACAAGTTCTTCAATAATAATATATTTCAGTGAATGTCATTAGTGAAGCAGTTTCTTTTCTCCTACTTTACATTTCCTTGCTTCCATATCCCAGAATTATGTTCACCCTTTTAGTTACAGCATTTCACTCTTCATTTTATTGTCTGTTTTGACCCTTAAATCCCTCTCAATGTCACTGCAATCCAGAATGCAGCTCTTCTCATGACTATGACCTACATTCTTATTTCCTGGTGTCTGAACCTGTATTGGGCTTTATTAAAGCTTCAGTTATTCAAGGGAATCCACATTTTAGACCAACTGCTTGTTGCATTATTATTTAACGTTCTACATACTTTCACGTCATTGCATATTTTTACGATCATCCAGAAAACTTATTATTTTCTTTCTACATATTACTAAAGATATTTACTTCACCAAACCAAGAAAAAATCTAACATATCACTGGGCTAAAAATATCCTTAGTGGATTATTATTACTCATTTACAATAACTTCTGTAATTTAACAGTGAAGTATTTCTTAATGTGCTTAACTTGATTTTATATACATTTTTATTTATCTTACTTGCACAGATGATGAGGTTCAAATTTACTTGTCATTTTCCAAAGAACTTGTAATTTAAATACGGCGTATTTACTTGTTATTTTTCTCTTATAAGAATATAATTCACTAGTCATTTTGAACTACATATGTCACTATATTTTTCAAGTTTATAACATTTTTCATATTCTTTTATTGATATTCTCACACTCACTGACCGTTACTCACCAACTCAAAGACTTGATTTCATTTTGCCATTTAGTTTAAACATTGTGAGTCTCCAAAATTTGCCAAATGAGCTTATTTATACCGATGGAGTCATCATTCCTGAAATGCCCCATACTGAGGCAAAATGACAAAACAATGAATAAAAACCAACCAGTGTTTCTCTAAGCATAACCACCTTAAACATTTAAAATACTAATAGATTTCAATGTCTGAGCCTCTTGCAAGCAGGCACATTTAAATAGATTTGAGCAAAAGGAAAAAAAAAATTACTGTTTTTGGCAATGTGATGCAGATCTGCAATGCCTTGCTTTTTCAAACACAACCTTTTGCCGTAGGCTTTAACTAAATCATGTCCTCCAGCTTGGGGAGAGGGGGGAGAGGGAAGTGGGATGCTGGTGCACAATGTGTGGTAATATTTCTGTATAAAATATGGGATATATTAAGATAAAAAAATTAATAAGTCATTACTGTTAAAAGAAGATCTTCAGAAGCAGTTTTTACTCAGAGTAGGAGAAGCAATAGCCTTATCCTATCAATATTTTTTGTTCCAGATGATTTCAGAGTGCCTCTATGGCTAAATACAAGAGTCCTGCATACTCCCACTCTATTAATGAATGTCTAAATGAAGTTATACTTCAAAGTCAGGAAGAAAACCCAGAAATTAATGATGTATTTTTTACAATGAAATAAATAATTTTTCAGGAAAAAAAATTACTGGTGGTAAAGATGTAATTGTTATAAGGGGATTTATAATTACAGGTACTTAGGTGGAGCAGTGAATATTATATGATGTAAAAATTATGGGATAAAGAGATGTAACTACAGGAATTTTAGTTTCAAAGAATCGGTCCACATTTTTTCCCCATATTTACACTTCACTTAAAACCACTATGACATACATTTATACCAAAGTATTAAAAGGTCTGACACCAAATATATAAACTAAAAAAATCATCTGAGGAGAGAGATAGACTGAATTGCTTCTTTCTTTCTGGTGTGGCAAATCACCTGGCCAGAAAATGATGAAATGTCTGTGTAAGTTAAAAAGGAGGTATATGTAAGTCAGAAAACTTCTTTGTCACATTGTAAGTGCGTATCATGTTGTCTTGCCTTTCAAAATAAATATGAAACTCTCTGCTGCCTTTTCACATCAAATACAGTGACACTAGGTTATTTAGCTTTTGAGATATTTCATCAGCAAAAAGGTTTTTTTTGAGACAAGGACAGAATAAACAATTGAATTCATTCACATTTACTACTTTCTGTGTTGCACACATAAATCACAGATCCAAAGGGAAAATGAAGTTCAGGCTAACTTTTTCTCTCCACTTTAAGCACACAGTTCTCACCTTAACACCTTTCAAAAGGCAATGAAAAATTTAAACTTTAGCCATCATTTCTCTGTGCCAGCCTCAATTCCTTCTAAACACCCCTATGTCTTCTGTTTAAAAACAAGGAAATTTATTTGTTGCCGCATACTTTTGTACTTAAGAAGGAAGAACAGCTTTCCTTTTGTAAGTGTAACCTCACTTTCTTTTAAAGGCAGTGTTTTTATTAGGACATGGTAGCAACAAAGAAGTAAATTGTAAACATTTATCATCTGAGCATTGCATTTATTGATTTTCTTATATAGAGTACATTTGGTACATAGTGATATATGTTAGTAGCAATGAAAAACGAAAGGTTATAACAGTTCACTGACTCTGGATCATCCCCCAGGAGAGCAAGAAAACTCAGTTATAAAGTGCCCAAGTTGGGCATTATCCATTTATTGTGTTTTAAATGCACTCTTTGAACCTTAAATAATGCTGAGGGACAATTTCATCTCCTGGTGTAGTCCCACTGAAGTGAGTGGAATTGCACCAACAATACAATTTGTCTCTCTGTGTTTGTGCATTTCTGTCTATACTTGTCATACTTTATTGTTAGACTTCCTTCAGTAACTATGAAGAATGTTGGCATCATAATCCAGATCATCGAGTATATCATCAAAAAATATCTCAAAGGCCATATAAATAAGAATTCACACATCTTCTGTAGCCACGAAGGGAAAACAGTTTCTGTCTATTTATCTTCTTAAGGCTAAGTCTGGTACACTCCTTGTTTTGCCTTGTTTTTCCAGTTGCAGTAGGAAGATGGAAAGTTCCCAGCTGTTCTGACTGTGACCTTGCTTTCCTTCAGTGATTTGGGTAAAGAGCAGGCAAAATTCTGACAAGGAGGATTCCCTCATGAAGAAAAGGAAGGGTCAGAAACAACAGGGCAGGGAAGAAATAGACAAGACTATGATTTTCTATGTAGAATTACTTTCTGTTAGCGAAACATTAGGGATTTTTTCAGCCTGTTCTTCAGGACTTCTACTGCTCCAGGAGTTATGTTATATGTACACATACACCAGGACTCAGAAATCACTGTGATAGGAGAGTTTAGAAGATAGACAAAACTGACTCGTTTTAAACTTTAAACTTTACTAATTAATCCATTAATAGCACACTACTTGCAAATGGTTTATTCTTAAATGTTGTAAATCTTCGTCAGTATAGGTACAATACTGTTGATTTTAACATTTGCTCTTGGTTATGTGTGACTATAGAGATCTGATATCATTTAACATTGATGGCTGTGATCCTTTGTGGTCCTTGTTCATTAAGTTTTCTAACTTATTCTTGATGCTTTTATGAAATTAGCTATCAATGTTGCTAGGTTTTGTCATTTCTTATTTCCTTTTCATTTCTCTTTCCAGCCACCTTTCTTGTGCATTCAGCAGGAACCTGCCTATTTGCAATGCTGTGCAGTTCCTTTTCTTTGGCAACTTCATGTTACTTGAATGTCTCCTGTGTTCAACTATACTAATCTTCATTTTCCCCATTGGTGGTCACATTGTTTGCATATGTATATAAAATGGCATTCGCGGTGTTACGGAATAGTTATGTATGTCTTTTAGTTACAATGTTTTAATACACTTATATTCACGTTCAAGTCAAGTTAGCATCAATTATATCCTAATTATTGCACTTTCATAGGCATCAGACGCCGCTGTTTTGGCTATGTTTCAGTGACTGTAAGTCACCTAATGCCTACTGTGGGATGACCTCATACATTTGGATATCTGACACGTAATGTTAGTGCACTGCATGTTTATGCCCCAGCTTGCTTCATGTCCAAGCAAAGCACACAGAGCATCACTGGTGTAAGAAAACATGGTCAAACTTCAGATTTCTCCTTCTGCAGATTAGAAATGGTATTTAATTACAAGGTTTTTTCTTTAAAATTACATTAAACCCAAACAATATCAAGCCTTTCCTGCTGTGCAGACTGGCAGTGTCATTCCGAATGAACTGTCTTCAGAAAGCTCTTGTAACAAAACTCGAGAACTGGTGGAAAGATGGCAACAGGCAGCAAAGTCAAAGCTTCTAGATTTTCTGGCACTTTTCATAGAAGCACAGAATAATAGAATGCCCTGAGCTGGAAGGGACCCACAAGGATCATTGAGTCCAACTCCTGTCTCTGCACAGGACAATCCCAACATTCACACCGTGACTCAGGGCATTGTTCAAATGCTTCTTGAATATTGTCAGGCTTGGCGCCGTGACTGCTTCCCTGGTGAGCTGTTCCAGTGCTCCCCCATGCTCTGGATGAGGAACCTTTCCCTAATATTCAGCCTAAGTCTCCCCTGACACATCTTCCTGCTGTTCCTTTGAGTGCTATCATTGGTCACCAGAGAGAACACATCATTGCCTGCTCTCCTTCTTCCCTTGGGAGGAAACAGTAAATGGCTATGAAGTCCTCCTTCAGTCTCCTTACTTTCTAATATTCAATGCTAAAAGATAGGAAAATGAAGACAAATTCCTAAATAAAATCATAAAGTTAGCAGAGTATACACAATTTTTTTCTTATTGAGGTGAACTGATGTTTTTCAGTTCCTTTCATCCTATTGGTCACTTAGATTTTCCTTTTCTCTAACAAGTACTATGCACTTTATCACCCTTGAAATGCCTCGGGCTCTAAGTAAGTTTACCAGAAGGTATGTTTAATTCCTATCTTCATGTCATATTTTTCATCAGAAAGAATGAACAAATATATTTAAATAAAATACTACTGCCCCTCCAGGCGTCATGAGAAGGCCTTAATTTACCAGTGACCTAATGCATCTGCATACTTCAGCTGACCAAAGAAACATCTAACCTTCAGACTAATTTTTTTTCTGTAGTCCAATACAGTTAAATTCCTTTCATAAATATGTAACCGTATGTGTGTACACTTGCTCTTCTTGATTATCTCTAGATCAAGGAAATGAAGTCAACTCCTTATCTCAAAGAAACTGTCACCAGAGTTTTGTGGGAGATGAATGACATCAGTCCCAGGCCTGTCTAAAACATCTCTACTGACATTTTAACTACAATTGAGAAAATTATCTCAAAGGATTCTTAGGCTCTATGGCACAAGTACTGCACTGCTCCCCTCTTCTATTTAAAATAACGTTACATTTGTCTCAGGCATACATATTTGTATGTATTCTAACAAATATCTTTGAAATGCAGTAACATAACTATCTGATGAAGCCTGAAGAGTTTGGATGCTGGATCAAGAGACAAAATGTTCATTTAGAGCACATCAGATTAGACTCAAGAATCAGTGGTTGAATAATGCCTCGATCTTCCAGAGATCAGATTTCATTGACCTAAAGTCACATTTGTATCTGTAAGAGTTACACTTTGCACCATATTTTCTACTTTACCCTCACAATAAACAAGGAGGGAAAAAGGAAGAATTCTCTTGGGAATTTTCAGGCTTTTTTGTGCGTTCGTTTGACTGCCACTTGATTGTTAATGATGTTTCACTATAGATTTATTTCACAGTATCACAGTATCACAAGGTTGGAAAAGACCTTTGAGATCATCGAGTTCACCTACACCTACTCGTCATCTAAAACATGGCACTAAGAGCCTCATCCAATCTCTCTTTAAACACCTCCAGGGACAGTGACTCCACCACCTCCCCAGGCAGAGCATTCCAATGGCCAATCACACTTTCAGTGAAGNGAAGGAGAAACTCTCCTGTTTCTAGTGGAAGGGCTCTTACAAGTGTGCATGGGTATAATTTACATTGTCATTAATTTGTTGTTGACTCTGCAGCCCAAGGAAAAATTCTTATTTTAAAAAAATAATCTAGCAATCAAAGTTCTACTTTAATACCAGTTTTCACACAAATCTCTCCTTAGAAGCTACATTTTTTAAATAGCCTAGAGAAAAATCCAGGAAAAAAAAGGTGTCTTTTCTAGATGAAACAGAGAAAACAGAATATATCATGGCCAAAAAGACTGATCTGTGATAAGACTTAGCAACCATACATAGACTTATTCAAAACTAAATTTGTCACATAAAGTACATAACATTCTGTCTCAGTGGTTTATAGTGATCTCTTTAATTTCAATTTCATTTTCAAACTGAGGTGGTTTAGCTAGAGAAAAACAGGACTGGATAATACAGTCTGTTAAGATTTATGGAGAAAACTGCATTTATGCCCACAAAATGCACAATCAGGTAATTTGCCAGTTTAGTTCATTATTTCATTTGCCTTTACAAGCTGCAGTTTGGGAACACATGATTTGGCTATTAAAATATTACTGATCATTTTAAAAAAACTGACACTTCAAATGTCAACTGTTCCTACCTGAACATGCAGACAGGTTCTTTATATTTGTGTTCAGTTAGACTGTAGAAAATTTATTGGGCAATGACATCTTTGAAACCTGTCAGCCACAAAAAATATAAAAGATGATGTACATATTATTTCTTAAGCAAGAAATAACTGAAGCGATCAAAATTATTCACTGTCATTGCTGAAGCTTATATGGCATATACAATTTCCCAACACTGAAGTCTGGGTTTTGTTGTCTCTCTTTCTCAGTCTCTCTCTTTCTCAGTCTCTCTCTCTCTTTCTGTCAGATAAAGAATATAGATGGCACAATGCTAGATATTGGTTGGCCTGTAACTTTCAATGTTTGTCTAAGAATTTGTGTAAAATGTGTTTTTTTTTCCCAGGAAGCAAAATTGATATTGCTCCTGAAAGTGTAGAAAATCTTAATCTTACCAGTAAAACAGACATAATTATTAACTTTTCTCAAGATGCGGGACCACACTGAATTAGCTGTTAGCACCACCAGAAATCCTCACCTCCTGTAGTCAAAACAAGACACAGGAACGTCTGGTGTTTTCTGCCAGCTACTTTCAGGGAACTCTGTAGATCTTTACTCTTTTCAGAAAGAAAACCCCATTCTTTACAGTGAACATATCCTCTGGGTTTCCCAGTGTATCTTGACACTCATGTTTGTCTTCTAGGTTGCAAACCCGATAGGGAATGGATTGTTTTGATATCTGTATGTTGTGTAAGGTCAAGGATAGTCAGTGCTGAGTAAATAAAAAATGGTCAATCACAATCATAAGAGCCACACATTCATATCTATATATATCTTTGCATAAACACAGTCTAGGAGTTCAAAACACATGTTCTCTGTCCTATCAGTGGTTTGACCCTCAAATGACATTATGCCTTCTGGAACTGCTTTTTGTTTTTTTAAATGAAAGATGCTAATGATGAATTAGTATTAAACTTCACAATTTACTTTGTGTTAACATTAAGTTTGATAAGCCTATTTGTTTTTATTGAAGGTGGTACAATTTTAAGGTTTACTTTCAAGGATGCTAATAATATCATTACTTTATCCACCTACAATTCCGTACACAAAATTTAACAACCACAAAAGTCCCCTAAGAAGACGTATTTCCTTTATTACCATGTGGACATTGCATATTTTAAATTGTACGCAAAAGTTTTAAAAGTGCTGTATAATTTCCTTGGAGAATACAATGTCCTTGGAGATTTTTTTTGGTACATCAGCCTGTGATATATTGCAGCAAAGTGTAAAAGAGGCAAGTGAAATAGAAAACTGATGATGTTAAAGCATGATCATCTAACACCTACTACGTGTTCATTTCTCAGATACCATAAGATGTCTCCTGAGATCATTCTACAGGTAGGGCAAGAAAAATCAGTGTAAGAACTCCTTGTTATCCTGAATGTGACTGCTGTAGGATTCACTACTGAGGAAGTATCAGAAAAACATTGTAAGTCTTTGTTTTCTCTTTGTGACCGAGTTGTATTTCAATTACTTTATTTGAAATTTTATGTATAGGTGATGAAAACTTCACACTGCACTTTCTTTGCAAAACTTCAGCCAGAATAATTCAGCTCCACTCTAGTTCTCAAAAACAGTTCTCAAAATTTATATGTATTGATATTTTAGAGGATAATGCCTATGTGTCAAATAACTGTTCTGCAGTCCCTTTGAACACCCTATTCACATTCAAGCAGATACAAATGCTTCAAAACCTACAGATTTCAGATTTTAGAAAGCAAAGGTTCTTCATCTTCTAATATGCCCGTAATTTGAAGATAGTGTGTCCCCTCGAAATTCACAGAGGGTAAAACCTGTGCCCAAGGATGAATTGACCCATGGCTTTTCATCCCATTGAATGGAGTTTTGTTTTCAGGTAAACCAGAGTTTCAGTAACTTTAAACTATGACTCTTTGCCTCATTGGGATCTCTCCTCCCTAGTGTATTCTAGAGGGTACAAATAAAGAATATTAATAGATTTGACTAATTAAATGATGAGGGAGGCAAGAAGATCTCATTTGGAAAAGGGTAGGCAGATCAGGTGCAATTGTACAAGCCATGTCAAGCTAAAGCTTTCTTTGCACACAGGCAATGTTAATGAAGGCTCAGAGCCCTCATTCTCCATCTGCTCTCTCCTTGTGGAGTACTACTGAAGTTCTACCAGCTAAAACTTGGCTTGCAATGGGTTGTGGAGTTCCTATCTGAATATATGAAGCCTGTGCCAGGGCTAAACATTCAGTATATCTGTGAGGCTCAGCTGCTCACAGCTGGACGAGTCATCTCTGAATACCAGACTGCACTACTGGAATTTGTTAAGACAATATAGAAATTTTGATCTAGAATGTAAGGTGAATTTGATGCTTTTGTATTTTTGTGTTGGAAAATAGCTTCTTTTTTACTTAGGCTGACAGAATAAACAGTCATTAAGAGCATGCCCTGTGTCTTCTGTCTTTAAACCTATTTTCACACCATTGTCAGAGATACGGAGTTTTAATGCAATTTACTCTGGAATTTACAGTTTCTGGAACCCACGAGATCTATCAGTTATTACGAGGTCATGTAGTAAACAGCAAATGCTTTAACCTATATAAAAATCATATAATAGAAAAAAGTGGACTCACTTTTGGAAAGAAAAAAGGTGAAGCAATTCTATTCCTAGTTCAAGTTTTAAAAATTGGTGGCAAAGACCTTCTTCGGCAATGGGGTAAACTCTTTGGGGTCACACACAATGTTTGGTAGGATAAAGCTGACATTTACCAAGAGGGGATTCTTGACAGATGAATTTGGTGCCCTGCTTGGCCCTGCTATTTTTCTGCTCTATGGGATAATTTTCCACTACTGGCTGTGCAGAGCTACTATGTTGTAGTTAAACATCTTTGGCTGGACTTTTGGCCAGAAATATCTTTTGCACCTGCAATAAAAATGATAGTAGTATGATGAAAAAGCATTGCTGAAATATTCTTGCATCTTTTACTAAACATATGTAATAGTATATCTCTAGATATCATGTGTTTTGCATATGTGGAGGAATAAAGAAGATAGCTGAGATCTTAAAGCTACTTAATTGGAATGAATGAACAGCTGAGTTCTAAGGCTGGATTTGTGTCTTTTGGTACAGAAAGATGCAAACTGTCACAGTAAGTTCCTGGGTTCCTTTGGGAAGTGACTTAAAATTAATTTCTTTTTTTAATCCTTCAGTTGTAGGCACAGGAAGAGGCAAGTAGAGAGCATCTGGAGAAGACATCTTTAATTTTTTGTGACCATTTCCTCGTCAAATCAGAGAAAGCCTACCCTGAGTCTTTCCCATCACTGCTGTTTTATCTCACTTACTTTTCAACTAGTTCAGTCTCCTCTGGGCTTCCCGGAGCACAGATCAACCTATATCATGTTATTTTGGTTTCATTTCCCACTTTTAGAAATCTGTTTTATAGTAGGAACTGGATTTAAAAAGGGAGGGACAGACAGGTAGAGACAGATAAACTCACATCAAGAAGTTGATAATAGTATGCTAATGAGTATTCTTGATATTCTGTAGATTGGCCACAGTTTGAATGTGGCTTTCAGATGTCACATTAACATCAGAATTACCCATAAGAAAAGCATGATGTTAACAATTTTTTTAACTGAATATGTGATAAGGAAATATTAAAACATTGAAATAAATTTAATAGGGTACAATGGTCAGTCAAAAACCTCTGAACGGGCCAGAGACACTTTCTTCTGCTCAGCGTTTAATGGCAGAAGACAGAGATGAAGTGGATCACAGCACACACTAATTTGATGTTTTATTATGTTTTCCAAGTTGTTGCTTCCTGCATCATCTTTTTTTCTCACAGGATGTATGATATACTAGCATAGATAAATAATACTGTATAAATAAATTAATAAAAATGTACATGTTATGCATACAAATTATAGTGTACTACTTTGTGCATCCACACAGTTTTGGTCTACAAGTTAAAGCTTAGGAATGTTTTTTCAAGTGGATTTTAGATTTGGCAGATGCTCTCTCTGTTTTAGACTTATCTTTGTATCTTACAGTTAAACATCAAAATAATACCCCAAGAAACACCAGACACATTTACACCCTCCAGTGTCTTTCATTGTGGAAATAATTTACTCTATTAATCCAGCAAAAGCACTTAAATATTTTAAAAGCAAAACATTGTTCAGAGTGATGTAATTGAGTACAAATATTGCGTACATTGTTTTGAGATATTATACATTCAATAATTACAAACTATAAAGAACAAAAGGGCATATTTATCCTGTGAAAAATAGTACGAATCTCTCAATATTTATTCATACCATCTAAGTACCTAATCTAAGGTGGAAACTGTATTTGGTAACAATAAGATATAAACCAATTTTTACCGGAGTTCAAAAATATCTCATGGAGTACAGATCCCAAAGTGATGGGAGAATGGATGGCCAACAATTCTAACCAAGTGTAGACTCATGACCACCTCATGATTATAAACATGCTAATAATACATTTTCACTTTAGAATATTACCATTTCTATCATTCTTTTATAAACTCATGCTTCAAGAGACTGGCAGCAAGGATATGTTTCGTGTACCTTCTTTGCTGGAGTAGGAATGTGTCAGTCTTCATAAGAAAAACACAGAAAAAAAATTCTCACTGGTGAAGTCCCTCATCCTTGTATAACACAATTACTCTAAAAAGATATGTAAACCTGCTCTATGCAGCAAACTACTGAACTATGGCACTGCAATAAAACTGTTAGAAGTTAATGCATAGCCTCAGCAAACTTTTGAAACTGCAATGATAAACCAAATGCAACGAAGATGCATTGTCTTAGAATTCATACATATTGGTTTTTTTCTGTGTCTTCCACTTGAGAAGTACCTCATAACTTCAACGCAAAGTTATAGTTCTTTCTTTGACGATTAAATGCTGTGTTCCTTTGCTACAAGAACCACAGAGAGCCAGAGGGCATTTGCATACAGTCTCACACTAACTACCTCTTTGCAATGAATTGGGAACACAGGATTTGTAACCCAAAGCCTGAGCTTCAGTCTATCACTAGAAAAATCTAGTTATACCGTGTTAGACGAAGAACCTTTGGGATTTTTGTTTCATTGCAAGTGACCTGAGTTAGAACTAAATCATCCTCTGAGGTCATTACATTTGGATCAGGGCTTCAGGCTGTTCAGCTCTCTAACTGCGTGAACAGTTTTGCTAGTGCGAGAGAAAGAACAGTGAAGGGACAAGAACAACTGGAAAAATGAGACAGCTCCTCCTGATGGCAGCACTAGTCTACAGCCTCTGCTACCCTAGGTATGACACAGCCCCATGGTGCGGAGTCACATGGGAAATTATTTGTGTATGTGTATGTGACAGCCTGGTCTGAGAGGGAAGAGACTTCTAAATATTTCACATAAATTTATGTCTTGCCAGGGGAAAATTTCTGACTCAACTCTCGTTAGCTTCTAAGAGAAAACTGAAGATTTGCCCTGTTGGAGACATTTTATAATAACGAGCAGCATGGTATTCTTGAAGGGCCTTGAACAGTGAGATATGAGGGATTAGGTGGTGAAGAAATAGAATTGTTTGCAAAGAAGTGTAAGATAAAGAGCAAGTTATCTAGCAAAAGAATGTTAAACTTGCTTCTTGCAGCAGTGCATGATCATGTATAAGTAACCAATCACAAGTGTAACTTAGGCGTGTGGACAGCTTTATGTATCCAATCATGTAAAATCATCCAGCGCGTGATAGAACTCTGAAGAATATAAAAATGCAGCCTTCTGACAATAAAGGGTCGTCTTCGATTCTGCATTGGAGTCTGTGTATCGATCTCCGCATTGCCCCGTGCTCTTTAGTTGTACCAGATCCCTATTTTGTTCCCTCTACACTGTGTTCTTTCTCATGTTTGGGTGAAACTTCTTTTTTTTTTTGATTTTCTGTTACTGTCTTTTTTTATATCTGATAATAGAGACCTAAACTTACAGGGTATTGCAAGTGTATTCCAACATCATGAAGATTATTTCTGTGATACATCAAAACATGGAGTCTCAACAACTACAGAATAAATCTATGTTTGAAATCAGATTTATCTGACCTTCTGATGGCTTCAAAACTCTGCACAAGAATGTTTCAGTAACTTAGAATGCCAGAATCATTGAATGGCTTGGGTTGGAAGGGACTTTTGAAGGTCATCTGGTCCAATCCCCCTGCAATAAACAGAGTCATCTTCAACTAGATGAGGTTGTTCAGACCCCCCTCCAACGTGACCTTGAATGTTTCCAGGGACAGGGCACTTTCTGCCTCTCTAGGCAACCTGTTCAGTGTTTCACCACTCTTATTGCAAAAACTGTCTTTCTTATACCTAGTCTGAATCTTCCTTTTTTTTCAGTTTAAAACCATCGCCCCTTGTCTTTTGCAAACAGGCCTCACTAAAAGGTTTGGCCCTGTCATTCTTATTGGCGTCTTCAAGTACTGAAAGACTGTAACAAGGACTCCATGGAGCCTTCTCTTCTCCAGGCTGAACAACCCCAACTCTCTCAGCCATTCTTCATAGGAGAGATGCTCCACCCCTCTGATCATTTTGATGGCTCTCCTTCTTTCTTCTTATACTTGGTACATTCTTCTCCTTTCCTCTTACCCTTCTAGGGTGATGGTGTAGCTCTGATGAATAACTGCTAGAAGAGAGATTTAAACATAGAGTAGCTTTCAAACCATCAACCACATAAAGTGAACTAAAGGTTACTGGACGAGAAGAACGTGCGCTTTCAGCAAGGAATGTGGCAGACTGTATGTATGAAAATCTTAATTGATTTTTTCGCCTGGAACACAAGTAGTTGGGATTTGCTGCTGCATTCTGCAGCTTTGCAGCAACTACGCTACTTCAAAGGATAAGGATCTCAGGGCTCAGTAACAGTATATTGTGTCACTGTCCAATTAAGGAAAGCAAAATAAAGTTCCTGAAATAGCTTCCAATTAACACTTATTCCGTGCCATAGTATATTTAGTTTCTTAAAGGGCCATTAATTGTTAATATACTGCAATTAGCCCTTAAGTATGTGATTAATATTCTGTTAAAGGCTTATTTAATGTTATTTGGCATTCATTACCAATGAATAGATATTTAATTGAAGGCTGCTTCCTCCTTAGCAGAATGGCTGATCTCCTTTTGCCCCTTCCATGATTACTTTCTCCTATTTGTTTTTCTTCAGTCCATTGCCTTTAAGGTTGTGAAATTGTTCTTCTCCTTAGCTAAGCAGAAAATAATCAGATTTTTAGTCCATGATACATATTGAGATAAGTGTGCTGGGATTATAGATGCATCAATTCATTCAGTAAAATATACCTTAAACTTCAATAAACAGAGTTTGGTGAAAGAACGTAAAAATTTGATAGCACTTCTGGTTTCCTGCTTCCTCCTCCTTTCTTCCCTTCCTCTGCTCCTTTCGTTCCCCAGATGTAATAGATGTGAACAGGGCAAACGAGGCAGAGAAATTAAAGCCATAAATACTTACGGTAATATGATTGCCTTATGGAGAAAACTTTTAAATTGCTTCCCAACATGATGAGCCTGTTTCTAATGTGTGGTACACAAAGCTAATGCAGAATAGAGAAACTGTGTGAGTTACGGATCTTACGACTCTCATGAAGTCAGCAACCCATTGGTTGATATTTGCATCAACAATTGTCCTCTTTCAATTTAAAAGTAGATAGGATAAAAGAAAATTATGAATTCTATTTTTGCATATCAAATTTGAGATATATAAAAGGAGTCCGGTATTCAACAGCAGGGATAACCTATGCCTTGAAAATCCAGCAAATTCTAAACTTGTTCCTGTTTTGTAGGCAAAAAAATTACTAATCACTAAACACAAAACACTATCAAAGTACCATTATATATTAGTTTCTCTTCCAGATTTGTTTGCTTGATTCAAAAAGAAGATAGGTAATAAAGAATTATGTAAGGAATATAATATTATCAAAGTATTCCCAAGTTAATGATACTAATTTAATTTTTCAATGAACTCCTGCAGATGAAAAAAATATTTTGATTGTATACCATACACAGTTAAAATGTATAATTTATTTATTAAAAATGTTATTATAGAATCACTAGGTTGGAAGAGACCTCTCAGATCATTGAGTCCAAGCGTGCCTGTGTCCCTACTAAACCATGTCCCTAAGGAACTCATCTACCAGTCTTTTAAACACCTCCAGGGATGGCGACTCCACCACCTCCCTGGGCAGCCTGTGCCAATGCCTAACCACTCTTTCAGTAAAGAAATTTTCCCTAATGTCCAGTGTAAGACATACCTTTTTAAAGAAGAAACATTGTTTTCCAGCTCTGGTTCTCATGTATATTCCTTTGCACCATGAGGGAAAATGCCTACAAGTGAGTGAAATGTTCTTTCCATTGGCATTTTAAATTACTTTATGAAGGGCTTTGGTTCATCCTTCAATACTATAACAGTTTAACTTTTTATGAAAAAAAGGACTTAGAACTCTACATTTACTGCAATGTGCTGTTCTAAAAGGGTACTATATTAATTCTTTATATGAGCTTCTTTGTCCATTTCCTGTTGGTTTTTATTACAGTGTCCAATGCCCCAGTATTTTTAATTTTACTAAGCTCTGCTGTTTGACTGAAAAAAGTTCAGAAATTTTTTATTATCTATGAAGACTCATGGCAAACAACATGTAACTGTTTAACGAGGTTAAAGGTTAGGGGAAACAGAAAAGCCATTGACAACTAGCCATCTTACTTTCAGTTCCTCACAAGAACCTGGAACCAATAATTTAGCTAAATATTTGCAAGATAACAAGGAATTGAATAAAGCCAAACTAATACTTTCCTTTAAATTCTTCATAGCAAGGGTAAGGATGAAAAAAAAGAGGTGTTATACATCATGGCCTTTTGCAGTTACGATCCCGTCTAAAAATAAATCTAAGGAAACTATTTTGATAGAAGTACTGTTGGATAGGGGTAAACTGCATTTAAAATTGTGTCTATGAATACTTCACTGTCAAAATGGAAGAAATAAGATTAATTCAGGAAGAATCATGATTTTAAATTCTTCAGTACCTTCACTAATGATCTTAATGATTAAAACAGACTATGTTGGAGAAAAGTTCAGAATTCAAAATCTTCTCAAAAAACAGATGAAGAGTAGAATGATAAGTAGAAAATTTTTCTTTTAGGCAGGAATAATTAGTTGTATAAACACAAAGATATCTAAATGAGACAAGCTATAGAGAGATACAAACTGAACTAGCATCAACAGTAACACCACCTTGTTAAAAATAAGTGAATGTTTTACTTGCACAGCAGATGTTTTGCATACGGCAGTTTTGATATTATCCTCTCACTTAGCTCAAACTGATAAGGAGTTTGGGGGGGACCATTGAGAGGAAACTGGGCATTCTGCTTTGAAAATGTTGAGGACGACTAAAAAACAATCACAGAAGGCAGGGACACGACCAGGGGTCTAACGTACTTTGCCTGTGAGAGACAAGGAAAAGAATCAGGATTTTATAGGCTGAAGGAGAAAAAAAAATTAAGGGAGTGTATGGTCATGCTCTCCAGGTCTATTGTGACTGTAGCTCCTCATAGTAATCACAGGAGATATTGTTAAAGGGAAAAGGAAGCCCAAAAAATCTTTTAGGAAAAAAACTTAAAAGTAATGAAAACGCGGTGGAATGAATCACCTAGGGAAATCATGGAGTTTCTAACCCTGAATTCTGTTTGGAAAATGCCACTGAGAAATGAGATTTAATGGAATAACAAAAAGGACATGAACAAAATAACCCCCTTTAACTTCTTACACTTTTTTTTTTAATCAGTGATCCTACACTTGGATGAAGGATTTAGTGAATTCTAGGAATATCAGGTAGAATCTCTGAGTCTCCCCCCTGACAACGATCAGTTATACAAAGAACGCTAATATTAGTCATGAGGCACAGGACAGACCTGAATGAAGCTTGGTCAAGAAGTGTAGATGTCAGTTACTCTCCTGTTTCCAGTTTAATAAAAAAAAAAAATAAGGAAAGAGCAGTATGGTAAAACAACAGTTCTGTTAGACTGAAGCCAGAGCTGTTAATCAATACTTAAGCGCACACATTCATTCCTTTGAGGGGTGGGGGGAATGCCAAATCAGCACCCCATCCAACTGCTCTGTTGGTCATTTCTGCTCTGAACTATTTAAAACATTGATGTTTTGACCTCCAGTTTCAGATTAATTTAATCCCCAATGTTGTTAACACATAACATTGAGGTTTTAGGGGCCAGTGCAGGCAGAGCTGCTCTGTGCCTGGTACACAGTCATAGCCACTTCATATGTGAAAAGATTGGTTCTGCAGTGTTTTAAACAGGTCACTCTCTTCGTATTTTTGATTAGTGCCTGCCTCCCGAAGCTTGACCTAAATATATTATTTCAAGCAGTTTTATTAAAAAAATTGTCTCTCTCTCTAATAATATATCACTCACAATCAATTTGTTAATTGGGATTATCCCTCACTGGTAAACAGAAGACAGTGTTGTATTCTGTTGATTTATACATGTGTGCTGTGGGTTAATGGCATGATTAAAAAACATTTCACATTGGGTTTTCAGCATAAGAAAATTAATATCATTCAGTGATTGACTTTTACCTTAGGTTTAATGTTCAACTCTTTCCTGTGCAGCTTATCTAGAAAGGAGAATATTACCTTCAAAAAACACACGTAATTATATGTCAGCAATGCATCGTATTATAGTGGTATTTGTTAATCTCTTCACTCCCTTAGTAAATTCCTTCACCTTAACTTGTCATCTCTTTTATAAGCTTATAGCTGACATTTCAGTACCTCTGAGTATTCAAAAAATGCTTCAAATGGTTCTGATTTCAGCTGGTTAGATATTTCAAACTAGGACTTCCAAGTGGCTGCATAAAATGATCTCATGTCATTACTTAATGTCTTGTTCTTATTCTATTTTTATTATACACTTCATCGCCAAATCCAGCACCAGAATATAACCTGCACTTAATTGCAGGAGTACTGAATTGGGATTTCAGCATCCTTTGACCTACCATTGCAATGACTGTTGTCTATTAGCTTTTCAGGCTTCGATTACCTTAGAAAATTTAGTATTTGCTATGGAATGTGTTAAAATGTGTCTGCCCTTCATAATTACATCCCAATCCAACTACAGTTCCCAAGCACTTATTAAGAAAATTGGGAGGAAAAAAAACTTTTGAAGGCTGTACTAGTCTTGATTCCTAGCTTCACAAATATAGCTGTCTTAAAGTGAAGAAAGTTGAGTCATAGCAGTTAGCAATGCTATTTTTTGTTAGAAAATATTTCTCAAACATTTAAGGAAAGAAAAGAAGTGGGTTTGTGTGTTTGAGTGCTTTTTCCCTTTAAGGAAGAAATACCAGATTTTGAAAAGATATTTGTGTACGATGAATAAGATTATTCCACATGAATCCTCAAAATGCATGTAACTGCAGCAAAATGAAAAGTGTTGATTTTGGTACAATTCCTGTATGACTCCCGTGTGACTTGGTCACAGTGGAGATGTCATAGTTAAGCTGAACGACAGAAATACAGGAAAGGATTATTGTGTATCATATACTTCAGTTGAATATTAAGCCCTCCATATTCCCACAGGAAAAAACATTGTGAAAAGAGAAAAGGTCACAGCAAGCAGAAGAATAATTTTCTGAGCAATGCACTTCTGGTTGGGTAAGCAGTATTTTATTGTGTATCAGCTGTTCCACCATGTTTTTCCCATGCAAGAAAAGGAGCTCAAAATAAGCTAGAGTTATTTTCAACCTAACTGACTTTTTTTCCCATAGATGTAACCAATAAAGAAAGAAAGAAATAAAAGTGATACTCAGTATAACACTGATCATGTAATTATAGCACTCATGTAAGTCTTCGTCTGGCTGTAGTTTTGCTAACATCAGCAGACAGCTGGGGCAGGCCTCTGACTTTTAAAAGGGTGACACTCACAGCCAGTTCCTTGCTTTTTCTGTGATCTTCCGACCATGGATTTTTCACTAATGGTTTATGCCCTCCTGATTTGGAATCAGCACCCAGCAATCCCTCTTCGTTTCAAAATCTAATCAACTGCTGCAGCCCAAATTCAAAGTCGAGTTTCTCACGTAGACACAATTAAAGCAGATGATGACCAGGAGACACGGAGTAGCATTAAAACTAATGCAAAGACAGAAGCCAAAACCTGCCTAACGCGCTTCTCCACTACTCCTCCCCCCCGTCCCCATCCCCCCATCCCCAGCAATTTATTAATTATATTGGCACAGTATGGAAATCTTCAACAAACAACTCCTAATATGACCCTTCTAATAAGAGATCAATAATAGTTACAGGGAAAAAAGAAACTCGTGTGTCCTTTTTGAATTTGAGTGCAAGGAGATGGGCACAATTCACTTTCTGTACTTCTTCACGTCCCCAGTTCCTATATTTCTGTCTGACTGTCTGAGTAAACTCTTTGGATTTCATGGCAGGTGTAAAATGCCAGGTTAAGGAGAGATGACCATTTGGCCTTCATTTTATTGAAGATTGTTCCTGTAATATTTGCCTTTGTTCTGCTGTTTGCTTTTGGTTAAGAGCTGAGCTCTTGTGGTTCACCCAGATGTGCCCTGGAGTCTTCTGTTCTTCCAACTTATCACCTGACAGCAACGATTGTATAGTGTAATTAAAAGTCAATGCTAGCTTTTGGGATATATGCTATAATAAAAGAACCATCTGAAATTAAAACGTAAATAATGAAGGGTTCAGGGACATGTAGGCTGGTATTTGTTATGCATTTTAATGGAGGAACTTTGCAGCTAATTGGAGGCTAACTAAACCCCTTGGACACATTTCAAGTCATGTTAGTCCTTTTTTTCTCCCCAAGGAATCTGGGAGGCCACACTGCTTAATACTGCCTTTTTCTATCTTAATTACCACATTGAGTTGTGCTAATGTAGGTTTATTTGTAGGCATGCGTTATGATTATAACAAGGTAAGAGTTTCTGCTACATGTTTCAGAATGCAGTTTAAGTGACTCTATCTGCAAATAGTCAAAAAAGGAAAGAATTAAAGAACAATTTGATTTTCAGATTAATGCATTGTAACTCATACATATGTATCTAGGTCGTATTTAGGTCACTTAAGTTCCTGTGACCCACTCCAGTAGCTCATAAACAAGGTCTTCATTATTCTGTATTTAAGGCATTATTAGATCTGATTTTTTGTAGTATACATTCATTGGCCTGCAAGAACCTGCCTTGCTATGAACACACACTCTTTGTAGTGCCACCGAAGAGAGTCATCAGTTTTAAATATATTAATCCTGTGAATGGAAATCTACATTAATCAATGTGGTTTCAACCGCAAACACAAAGCTAACAGGGAAAAAAATATGACAAACCCATTTATTTGCTGCTTGTGGAATTTCTGCAGAGATTTGTCAAGGAACACAGTAAGCTAATCTTCATAATTCAGGCTGAAGAAAGGGAGAGGGAGAAGCGCTTTAAAAATAAAATGAAACACAGACTTGTTGAGTTTCATAAATGTCAGTAGAAAATGCCAAATAGTGCAAAAATCTCAGATGGGAAAAAGCTCTCATTCTTTACCAGGATATGCACATGCATGAATGTACTTTTTAAGGAATTAGCAAACCAGCTTGTGTTTAAAAAAGAGAATTTGATCTTCCCTTTTAGCATTAAAAAGTTAAAAATATTATAGTTTATAATTATAATTACTTCTTCTCCAGGTTTCCATCAGTTTGGAAGTAAAGTGGTCTGCCTTGGTGTAGATAGACAGAAACTCAGGTTTTGAGGTTCTTTTCTGTTCTATAGAGACGCTGAGACTCTTTTGGCTAAGAGTTCTACCAGCAACAAACACACATCTTGCAGTAACCCCATGTCTTTCTCTCCCTTTCCTGCCTCCAAAAAACAAATGAAGTGTATTTAAGCTGTGCATGTGCACCAAAGATATTCTTTCATTGCGCGTTCATAGCTACATGAGCTATATTTGAAGATGAGGAAAAGACATATATACAAAGCTTCTTTTCTTTTTCTGCTATATTGAATTGTCTATTTATTGCTCTAAGAGTCCTCTGACCTCCTGACTTCACCGTGCGCTGTTGTGCAGTTGAAGTAAAATTGGCAAGTTGAGCCTTACAACAGCACTGAATCCTAAAGAGTTTGGATGATTCACGTCTCTTGGATCACAGGACACACTCACATGTATGCTGTGCTTTCGCTGCTTTAAATTTTTGCAAGATCAGTAGACGAAAGACCTTAACTTGTTTCCCTAAAGGCTCACATCAACTTAGCTTTCCAAAAAAAAAAAAGTCTAAGAAGATCCCTACCCCAATTTTCTGCCTGTTAAACCCTTTTTTTTTTTATCATTCTCCTTGAGGAAGGAAACCTGCTGTTTATTTGCAGTAGTTTACTGGGGCTTGGTGTGAGAAAGATGACGGAAACCCTATCCATACTGGATGCTTAAGCAATATGCAGAGAACGACACTGACTAAAATGAGGTTTTCTGAGTAGTGGATGACAGAGCATCAGCAGGCCATAGCACTGGACATAAGAAAAAGTAGGACATAAAGTCGAACTCTTGGAGAAGATGTCAGGTCTTCTCCTTGGCCATTCCTGCAACAGGCTGTGCTGCTGTTAAAGCACCACTCTTTTTGGAAAGACCTTCCAGTTCTACTGTGAAAAATCGCTCATTCTCTTCACGGTCTCACAGTCCAGCACTGAATATTTCCAGTGTTAAAGCACTCCTTCTGCTATTGCTTTTTCAAAACACTTCTGCCAAGGAAAAAGTAGTCAACTCAAGTATAAAAAAGGAGAAAAATTTACTGGAGAAATAATAGCAGAACAGCACCATGTGCAGTGATATTTGAAAAATGCTGGCCATACTTCTGGGTGAATTCAAGCAATTATAACTAGTAGTAAAACATGACACTTTTAGTATTTAGTTTGAGCTCAATCACTTTTCATGGTTAAATCTGATATAGTCTACATTCTAGAGAGAAGATTAGCTGTATTCAGCAGTTCTATAAAGGGATAAAATCCATTTTATTACATATATGCTGTCTATTACATGTAAGAACATAGGTCACATTTTGCTAATTTTTAATTTAAATTGACACTAATCAGAGATTAAAGTGCCCTGTGATCAGTCATTTTTATACTTTATGGGGCTTCTTATGTTTACAAACATTTTTCCTAAAAACCCTTTCTTTTGTTCTGTGTGACAAAGAATTTTTCCTACTTCTTATTTTTTGGATTCATTCATGTTTTCTTTGACATGTTAAACCAGCTAACATGTGCAGTAGTTTCCATCATTCCTACCCTTTTATTGCGCTTTCTTCAGCCTCCTGTGGTATGCCTTTAATTAACTGATAGATCCATAATTCTGCAATAATTTATGATTGAATAATTTATGCTTTCTCTATTTACATTACCTTCCCAGTTCCATTTTCCCTTGATTGGTTAATCACCATTTGCCTGTTTTTTCCTTTTTATTCCTTAATACTATTTTAATTTTAACACTGACTCATAAGATATAGAAGATTTTATATTTAGTTCTCCTTTTCATCTCCTACTTCAATAATTAGGAATATTTTTTACTGAGTAATGTCAATTTAGTTATTCTTTTGCTCATTAAACACAACTCCATTTTACTGGCTTCAGCTCCGTTCTCTGTTTGAAGACTAGTTATCTTTTTAACATACAATTCCCATATTTTCTAACAATTCAGTATCTGTTAACCTCTGCCTCTTGATTGGCAGCTGAAACTTCTTGAAACATAATTGAGGGGTCATGAAAACCAAAGGTATGAGAATGGCAGATGTGACACCATACGGTGAATATGACTGGGCAGTGCATAGGGGTCAACTTGGCAGTTCTTTACTTATACTTTGGACTAATCAGTTACCTTTTCCACTAAGTATCCACAACTCTCAGATATTCATAACTTTATTATTTTAATTGTAATAGGGTGCTTTTCTCTTTTTTCTTTTCCTCTTGGGAAACCCTCTTCCTCTTTAAAAATCATTTATGTAATTTGAGCTGAGTTCAGGTGGCAACAAAAAACCTGACTGTGTATCACTATACATTATGAAGTTATTTCACAAAAGTGCTTTTTGATAAGGAGCAGCTCTTCATTTTAACTATTAATTGGGGCTAAATTACATAGGTCTGAAAGTTAGAAGTATTATCAAAAGGCTACGTATATAATCTTTTGAAAGAGACACTCCTTGAATAATTAAAACTTTTGACTGATATTTTCCAGTATCAGTCATCTCCGCAGGTGTTTTATGTACTTATGTTGTCTGTGCTCTGAGGTTACTTCAATTTTCAGAACACAATTTGCACAATTAGGCCTGATTTAGAATGTCATATGTTTCTAACTGGGATTAACTGAAATATTTAAACAATCTTTTCTGGATTCTTTTTCTTCTATAAAATAATCAAAAGGATGTACCCTAGGAGGTGGACAAAAAAATACCAGAATGTGTCCCATGCTCTCTTTCTCTTCGTTGCTCTCCCTTTTTTTGAATCAGCTGTCTCTGTTCCAGTCACCTTGAACAGAAAAAGTGGAAGAAAGAGTAGGACTGTAGTATCTGATGATCTTTACCCATTTTCTATCTCCCATTTGCTTAATCTTTGAGAACTGGATAAGCAGTCTTTGCTTTTCCCCTCTATTGACACAAAGGCTGAATCTTGTTTCCTGTACAGCTGAGCAATGGCAATGATAACCTAATTCCTGGTGAACTTCCAAGCAGTTTTTGAAATATCTTTCATTGCTGCTTGATTTGATGTTATTTTTTCATATCTGCTATTCAAATTATTGGAAGTTGTTTTAAAAGCAAATTAAACTGAACGATATTAAGCAAGCAGAAGAATCTTCAACCAAATATGCGTAATCACTTCCTCTTTTTTGAGAGAAGGATCAAAAGATCCAAACATCACACATATTTTCTTGCAGAGTATTCTGAGGCACAGTGGTACGTCACTTTGAAATCAGATTATAGGTAGAGCAATGCTTATCAAACCAATGCATTTCAATCTCGGGCTGACACGCAGAGCTTTATATAAAGATAGTAAATAAAACATACTCATAGAATAGGTCAGCTACAACTTTATATGCTAAAATTAAGATCTGAAAAAAATGCTTGATCAGATGGAAATGACAAGAGAAAGGCAAAGAAAGAAACCAATACGGACAGAATATACCTTCTCTGATAGAGATGAAGAGCATATCAGACTGGGTCTGTTAGTGAATTTGGCACAGTGGCATTTTTCTATGGCATGAAGTGAATGGTCAGATTTCTAGATATGAATAATGATCACAACTTAGAAATACTGTTTTTGCAGAGAAGAAGAAAAAGCAAATATACAGAGAAAAAGAAAGGACAGCATCAAGAACATAGAAGGGTCAGTTGTTGGAACAAAGATCAGTGCCATGGTGTGGCTATAAAAGGTCCTAGAAACAGAAACACAATCTTCCTTTTTCAGTCACTGTTAGTGCTTTCTTCTTCTTTCAGCCTGTTTGTGGATTACCCTGTGTGCTGGAGGACCCTGTGGCAGCAAGGGTTTATGCTGAGTGTGGTACTACTTCTACTGTTGGTGGGGCCAGCATGACATGAATCGGGCACTAGGGGCAAAACTACATCATTCACTTCAACAAGTCAAAGCTCTAAAGGTAGAAAATACATGGAAGAATGTCCTTCAGAGCCAAGCTGAGCCGCTACAACCTCACCAGCTCTCCAACTCAGCTGGCAAATTTTTGAGAGGGTACACTGTTATTCATGCTCTGCAAGAACGTTGGCAAAGCAAGTGGTGTAGTATGGACAGCAGTGCAGGGTAAGTAGACTTTACAACTGTGTAATTATTTAAAGGATTATGTACAGCATATAAAAAAAAAGACGGATACAGCATCGAATCTTGAGGATCAAGGTTCAGAACAGTGAAATACATCACCATGAATATTAACCCACTCTTTCAAAGTAACATTCAGCTTGCTGATGATTCCCTAGTTTATCATATTAAACAGTATGCTAACATTTAGAGGAAGCAGTGTGATAGACTATGCCACATGATTGTACTGAGGTTCTTGTTTCATTAGTAGAATGCAATGTTATTCTCCAGCAATACAGCCAGAACCAAGATAGTTATAAATGTAGGGACAATTCCCAAGACAATATTCCCAATGGAAATTCAATAAATGCTCTTTAAGATGAGCAGCGAGCTATGAATGATAGCACTTTTGTCAAGATCTAATTGCAGTGTGGAAAAATGCCTCAGATTTGTACATGTAGAAGTTAACCTGGACTTAGATTTTGAAAGTAAAATTTACTATCATTTTGACATGTACACATTTATTTTTCAATGCACTGTTAAAGAAAAGTATGTGATATGTGGCACTTTGGAGTTAAGAAAAGATATGCAATGGATGTCCTGAAAAATGACATAGACTAGCAATTTGTTAAATAGATACAGATAGCTGCCAAGTTTAGAAAATTTGGATCTAGAGCCTCTGGCAGACTATTCACAAAATGAGATAGCAGATACTATTCTGTACTCTCTAAACTGCCACCCTGAATACAAATTAGAGAAAAATTACTGCAGTATCGTGTTTATTAATGACTGATAATTAAATCCATTGGATCAAAATGACAAAAAGCCTTTCTTCAGACTATATGTGTTTTTAGTACACCTATAATACCCCTGTCCATCTACTTGTAGAGGGGAGAGAGAGACTACTAATTAGTAGATTTACTAATAATTAGTATTTGTAATAATAGAAATATTTCTGCATGTAGACCTTAAAGTGTTTTATTGTGTATTGAAAACAGACATTGCTGTTATTTTACAGAAAATTGATAAAAACCCTAGTTTAAGTGTTTAAAATTAAGCATGTCTACTAAAACCTTATGAAAGAGCAGAACCCAGCTTCCTCTTTTCTTCCTTGAGAAAAACTATTGCCAAATGATGAAGTTATGCATCAATGTACTGAAGGCAGTTAACAGAGAACATGAGAAAGACAAAGACATTGCTGACTCCATCAGGAACTCACAAGAAAACAAAAAAATCCCACAGTGAGAAGAATTATCTCCAAAAAGATTCACTTATTTTCCTTTCTGACTTAATCTCACAGCTATGTAACTTAGGATGTAAAAGTAGCAGCAGCTTCCTACCACTACGTTTAGCTTCTGAAGAAGATTTCATTAGCATGAGGCCAAAATTAATTTATAAAAAAATAACATTCAAATGTGATTTTTCCTTTTGGTTTCTGCAGAAACAGGAGGTGCAGGAAAAGAGGAGAATTTTGCAATACATCATGATTTTTTTTCTTGCTGAAATGGCATTATTATATGTCTTTGGGGAACATATTAATTTTTTTATTAAGCATATAAATCTTTGGATTTTAATCACTAACCAAGCTATTGAGTTTGGCTACAAACACTAATATAGCCCAAACATTAGTTGATAATTCACAGTAACATTACCAATAATCACATAAAGAACAAAGTCTGAATAACAAGTTCTTTATCAATTCATTTTCTCCCACATCCATCCTCCAGGGGCAAATTATAACTGTTAACAGTATTTTGAATTAATTTTCTTCCTGAAAGCCCAATATATATATACATATATATGATACTCTGTTTTATGTTAGAATAAATAAGGTCAGAGAAGTGATTTAAGCTTTGGAGAGAAAACATTAAGATTGATTACAACCTGTAACTTCTGCTAGGCTTGCATCTATGGTCTTGAACCACATCAAATTTGTCTTTTGCATGGACAATCAGATCTAACTCCAAACCTGCCTTTTCAAACACTTTTAAAATAAGGTTTTTAATTCTAAAGCATCAACACCGAAGCACATATGCATAATCTATGCATATATTTATGCTGAACACAGAAAATAATTACAAGGTGCAATGAAACAGGGAACTGGCTCGATAACCAAAGATTTAACTCATCCTTTGCTCCACATAGTATGATAAGTACTACAGGCCATGCAATTGACAGTTGAGTGCAAATATCTAGTTGGGTAAGTATTGTTATTTACTAGATATTTTGAGTTAGCAGTTTTCCACTGGTATTGGTTTTCATCTGGTGTCTCTGTTTCTGCTCCTGAGCAGAAGGAAGAGAGGGTTACACACATGGTGGTTTTTGTGTCTGAAGAAGCCCTTAAATTATTGTCTCTTTGAACAGCCAGTGAATTCTTACAAAGGACATTTGATGTCTATTACTTTTCTCTATACTGCTGTTTCATCACTGATGTGGGCGTGTTTGGTTCACAGAACACAGACTCTAAAGTTAGATGCTACCTAATAAGGAAAAATGTTAATAAAGATAGCACATCCGAACTCATTAAAACTGATTTCAAATAATCATTGATGATGCTTAAGAGAGTCCTGAAATAGCCTTCCTATCAGATTTCATTTCCCATTGTCACATATGATTAGAAAGCAATAAAATGAAAACTTTTCCTCAAAGTTATAAAGATGCTTTCAGGATCTGTCTTTTGATATTGTTTCCAAAAAACAATGACACGTGTAAAGGTTCTGAGGTTTCTTAATTTATTGTTTAAACTATACAGCTGCTCACTCAGTCTTCAAATACAAGAAATTTAAGTGCCTTGGTTTATATCATTTCATTTAAAAATCCAGACTTCTACATGTGTGAAAAGCTAAGCCACATACCAGTGCACAAAGGAATAACCAATAGAGCATAATTATTATAGATGATGCACAAATAAATCTCATAAAGCAGCCCTTATGAAGCATATGATATAGCTCTCAGGAGGATGTCCAACTGTCATTGATTTCTTCAGTTATCCTTGTGGGACGCAGCATTAATCCATTTACAAATCCAACATTTCAGTTGTCAGATTCCTTTCCAATGTGAGGGTAAACAGCAACAGAAAGGACAGCAAACACTAGTGAAGTGTAAGCCAGATTTACCTAGTACAGATCCCTGATGGCAAACAGATACACACTGGCCTGCCACTTCAAGACCAGAAGGAGCTATTTGCATAGTATTTAACAAAATTAAAAGCACTGTTGACTTGTTCTTCCAAACAATCCAAACTTTTCAAATTTACATTGGGGACACACTAAAGTCAGTATAGAACACTGACTACAGCATCCTATTTTGCATCCTTGAGACTATCTCATGGAACTGAGAGAGGGGAAGCAAAGCAAGCAGGAGGCATGGGTTCTGAGCTAGGATCACATATTCCTCATTAAAAATATCTTGTGTTTAGAGAGTTGGTCCATAATAACATTGGTCCATTTGGTTATGCTTTGTTGGGGCGACTACTTATACTTACATTAAAATATGTTTCCCAGTATTAGAGGAGAGGCAGCATTAAATACACTGAATCAGGCTAGCCATAGGGTTCTTTTCAATAAGTTAGTTTATGACAGACAGCACAAGTCTCTAAAAGGTGTATATGAAGCTCCGTTTCCCCATTTTTCCTTCCTTATTTCCCCAAAAGTTGTGAATAATCTACCTAATGCTACCGTGTCTTCTGGACTTGAAACCACTTAACTAGAAATCTGACTACCTCTTCGCCAGCAAAAAAAAAGGTGGATTTTTATAACGAGATAGGAGGCACAAACTAAGCCCTTTTGTGAATATATGGTAGAGACTCTTACAGCTTCACCACAGGCAACTACAGCTGTAAGACAACCTGGTTGTCTCATGGAAAAACAAGCTGTAAATATTTCTCAGTTTTGTAATGCTCTGTTAAAACAAATAAACTAAAGCCATATAATTTTTGCTGCAATAAAGATAAGTTTTTTCTGGTTCATGATTTTCTTAGGCAGAAAGCAGGCGGAATCCTGAAGTCTGCCTGTACTGGCCTGAGACCAGGAAGATCAGTGCTACTAACACCTCAGAGGAAGGCGGTTCTGAGAAGATAGAAGCTGCTGAGATCCTCTTTTCTCCTTGTCTGGTCTCTGATGCCAAGGTACTCGAGCCGCTGGGACCGGGTTTGCAGTGGATAAATTTACTGGTTTTTGATTTCCACCTGCACTTGGGTTTTCTGTAGGACAACAAAAGTGCATAGTGAAGATGCAAAGAGTTTCTCAAAAGTCTTTTTTCTGTTTGAGTATTTTACTTGCTTGTACATGTACTGTGTTTCTGTGCATCTGCCTGCACATCTAAGTTCTATTCCGCCAGTATGTGCTATGCTAATTTACTGAATATTTACAGTATTGTATGTGAATATACAATATTCAATAAATATGTGAATATTCAATAAATATGTGAATATTTACAATATTTACATTGGCAGAAAAGGATCTGGAGAATTCAGATGGTACTTCTGGTAATATCAGCAGCAACTCTGCATTCTGACTGTCTACTGTTTGCAGTTTTTATCAGATACATTTTAAAGTGGATTCTTTCCCATTTTTTTAAGGGCTGTTCATGGTTAATAGACAGAAAGTTATTCCATGGAGCTAGTTCAGTACTTACAGAACACACGTGTAGCCAGAAAGAGAGAGAGAGAAGGGCTTCCACCGTCTATAAAGCTCTTCTTTACCTACTGGCTATCTAATAGCTCAGATAAAATGTGCAGGCTTAGAAAGAAAGGGATAGTTTATAGGAAAGTTAACTATGTCCTACTTCTGTATTGTGTCTCTAGTGGGGCCCGTTTCTGAGGGTAATAAAAACAGACAGCGGCTTACGCACATAGATTTTCTCCGTACACATGAACATTATCCTATTTCAGGTATTTAAATGGTCTTTCTCCCAACAGCGTTTTTCAAGATACTCACTAAAGACAAGAGAGGCCACCTGCTGCATGGAACGCTCAACAGTTTCCCCATGGAGACCCTGAACTCTTCAGGCAAAACCCTTTTACACTTAAAGGGTCACTTGGGCTTGGCTGCTGAGTCTGCTGCTGCAATGCCTTGGCATCACTTAATGCTTCCTGCTGCAGGTGTTGAAATAACTCTAGATGTAGAGGATGGCTAGTGTGCAGCACTTGCAGTTGCCATCTCGCAGAGTAAACGTTTGAAAGTATGCAGTGCTGTGTTTAGAGAGAGACAACTTGAAGAGGTGAAGCCCTATGGCTTGCTTGGAGTGGGCATTAAGTGGTACTGTACATCTCTGCATCTTAGGCACAAATACAGAGGTCTGAAATAAAACGAACTAGACTTTTAATTCTGTAAAGAAATAATAGGCAAGGCAGAGGTGAGGGAAGGGAGGAGCACGAAAGGACAGTCAGATCTATTGATCTGCATATTCAGTTAAAATGCAAACAACATGTGGATGGTGTCTTTCTCATATGATCCTGTCTGCTTTATTTAATGCTCCTCTTCCACAGGGACACAATTGTAAAGGTAGGAATAAAACCACATGGAAATACTGTGAACGAAACAGCTGACTATTTTGCAAAGCTTGGGACAGACATTCCAGAAAAACTCAGAGATTTTGTGATACACTGAAAAGTAGGTTTTTGCATGCTGAAAGTGAATGGTGAGCCCGTTCCAGATAAAATTAAACTCACCTGGAGTTTAGGCTGAAATGAAGTGAGAATGCTCTTGGTAAAATAGTCATTGAAGAGAAATACTCAGCAACATAGAGAGAAGTAATACGTTATTTAGTGGTTCCAGGAAACAGTCATTTTCTGTGTATTTCAGCCAGCTGAATCTTCCATGGGACTCAACTCAACTGGCCTCAAAGTACAGCTAAAAAGCATCAATTTCTCTCAATCTTTATAGCCCATATATTCAGGATCCTTTCTTTGGGATGTTGTAAGACATTGTGCAACTCTCTAGCTGGGGTTTAAATATATTTATAAGCAGAATATAACATCAAACTTGTCCTCTTACAAAAATGAAAATCCATTTAAGTTTGAGATAAAATCTGAGAAATATTCTTTTTCTTCATCTGGAGCAAAATGAGCTTGGCAGCACGTGTAGCTATGAATAGTAATCTACATGTAAATCAGCAGCAGCCCCATGACCTGAAAAGCCTTCTGTGCGTCAGTAATACTGTATTATCTGAAAAGAACTGTCTTCAGCCAAAAAGTGTGTGAGGAAATAAACATTGATACGATTGTAGATGTATTTTTGGCAGTACAGATGCTCACTGGAAAATGGGAGTCTGACTCCATGAGAATGTGGCTCAGAGATCTACAGCCAGCCCAATGTCTTGTTAGGGTGTTCTCTCCTAATCCTCTGAGTTCTCATGTAGTGATTTTAAGCAGAATATTGTGACTTAAAATAAAATATTCTCACCACTCACAGAAACGTGCTCTTCTGTTTCCATGTGTAAAGGTTGTTGCTATTAAAGAGTTTATTCTCTTTTTTTTACTCCAATATTTGTTGCTTTACTCTAATTTTGTCTATTTATCAAAACATAGACAGATTTGGGATTTTGAGGGTTCTTTTGG
The DNA here is from genome assembly GCA_013389885.1 of Geococcyx californianus. Classification (NCBI taxonomy): domain Eukaryota; kingdom Metazoa; phylum Chordata; class Aves; order Cuculiformes; family Neomorphidae; genus Geococcyx; species Geococcyx californianus. Next base: position 52,300 of record VWPV01000774.1, read on the forward strand.
AGATTTTTTTAAGCTTTAAAAGAGACAGGGCGAGTTTTGTTTTGAAGTTTATGAGCTTGAGTGAATGCTATACTATGTTAGTTTCTTCTAGCGTATGTACTGTGCTATCAAGAAAGTTCTGTTTACCTGCTGATGGAAAAAAGTTATTTTCTATTTCTCTGTAGCGAGTATTTTTATGAAGTTATTTTTTCTTTACATTGCAGCTCTGCAGTTAACAATCCTTTTACTGTGGAACAGCATTGACACATTCTTGTTACTCACCACAGGGGATATTCACAATTGTCTGCTTCAGGCATATAAATTAAGCATTTTTAGTTTCTCTGAATTGCCTCCCTGGTTGTGCTGACCTCATTTCACAGACTATGAAAAGAGGTTTGGGTTTTATCTTCATTTTTTTTCTACTGAAGTCTATCTTAAATGTCCCAGGCAAATGGTTTGAATGTCCATTCCTCACAAGTGAGTTAGTTAACATTGCTTTCTACTGAATGGTTTTCATCCTCAGTGAAGTTAGAGACTGTTCAAATGGCAACATGCCACTCATTTCTCTGGGGTCTTTGTATATTCGTTACAGTACACCTTACAGTCATTGCTTTCAGCTTTTTAAAGACATCACGTGTTCCCACTGCTGAGCTTGGATTCCAACAGCCCATGCATGTCAAAACAGAGTACGATAGGAGAGAGATTTTTGCTATGGGGATCTGCACCATGTGCATCAGCCTGTCAGATCGAGTCCACCTCCCACCCATTGTATGAAGAATCAGCAATGGTGCTACCTAGGACCATTTCATAAACAAATTAAGCTTTTCTTATGTAAGTATTCTGAAAGTCTGGATTATATATTTCTTTCTTTCTCCTTCCTTATTGAGACAGAAGAAAGTTTGTTCCGGCCTGCCAGAGTTCTTAAACGGTTCAAAAATCGCGTAGCAAGCGATCACATTGAAGTCTGAACGGTTTGGGTATGCATGAAAAAATTCCTTCCTTATTAAACAACAGTCGCTGTTTCAGCTTGTGCACACACCAACTTTTTTCTGATTTCATCTATTTCTTTATGAATAATCTTGCCTGCTTTTTCCTGCCTTAATATTGCCTACATTGGTTGGATTCCTTGAGAAGCATCTGAGATTCTGAGTAGTCCCTAGATCCAGGCAACTTCTTCCTCATACAAGTTCTTGACTGGTAGGCACACCTTCAAATTAGTTAATGTTAAATTGACAGTTGTGGGGATACAGCTTGGTTTTCACCCTGAGGAGAGACAAAATAATTCTGTTGCACTATTCTCCTCTCTTTCTTTGCTCTGCTTTGTAGGTCTGTATGCTGGGTGATGGGTTGTGACCTAAATTCTTCAGCACATCTTCATATCATGGATTGGATGTGAAAAAACAGGACAGTTCTTCCTCTGTTGATGTTAATGAGTGTGAATGCATTTATATATACATTAAGAAAGAAGAGGAAGTCCATTCCCCTATTTATTCTAAAATGTAAAAAATGGAAATCCCTTACATGTGAGATTTCTTTTTTATGACCTCTAATGAAATTTCCAAGATAAAAATTACTTCCTAAAATATCTGAATGGATCTTGCACATCCATTTATATACCTAAAATATTCTGAAAATGAGTATCTGTTTAAAACAAAGTATCTCCTATGCCTTTCACACTAAGATAAATCAAAAGCCACTTTCTGGTTAACATTCTGTGAAATATGAGCAAATGAGATCAGATTGTAAACCAGTTTCTAAATTATTGATAAAATGTGATTTTTAATATCATAATAGATTTATAAATATACCATTTATGTATCTGAGAACTTCTGCCTTATCACTTATGTGTCAGAAACATTCAGCCACGCAGTTGCAGAAAATATACACATATGTGAATATGAATAAGCTCAAAATTTCTGACTTAACATAATAACAAAAAATCTGACACATATCTACACACATATTTGAATATAAATAATCTCTGAAAATCTGACTTAACATGTTTATGACTAAGAGTTGACCTAATCATTATGAAAAATAGGATAAATGGAGCCATTATAAATGTTCTGGGTGACATCAGTTAGACAGAACTGGTTAGTTTGAGTCATTAAACTAATTATGAGAGGCTTCTGAAGTACTTGATGTTTATAAAATCTTAAAAATAAATCTTGCCTCTTTAGAAAAGATATTTTTGATATTAGGTCTTCCAGTTCATTAAGCATTAGATTGCCTGGTGATATAAGGTATCATAAGAGAAATTTGAAAAGGGATGAACTTCAAAGAGAAATTATGCTAAAACTAAAATATCTGTTCCCTTATTATGCAGTTGTCACCAGGAGAAAATAACTGAAAGATAGAATTTTTGTCATAATTTTACATTTAAGAGTTTGAGGTCAGCAAGTGCAGCTTGAGATGGCCAGTGATGGCTGTAAGTACTTTATAAATGAACTAATTTTAGAATAGTTAAGGACAAATTAGATTTATAACAGAGTTCAGGATTTCTTAAGGTGAAATTAGAGTTTCATCTTTCCCTTTTCTAGATAAAAACATGTATACAGAGAGAGAGAGGGAGAAGGAGAGATCATGTATGTATGTAGGTAGACATAATTAAGTATATATTCCTAGTGGCATGTATTTTAAATACACACATGCATATACATGTATATTTACCCAGACAAATATTGTGAGAGATAAAAAGGAAGCAACTAAGGTTATTCTGATATTATAAGTCAATATAAATATTTCAATTAAATATTACCTTTTACCAAATGTTGGCTACAATAAATTTTTTGGTTTTAAAAAAGCAAGGGAGGGACTGGGGAAAAAAAAACCAACCTCTATCTAATTTTCTCTAATGTCTTTGTTTAGCAGAAGCGGCGTATTAGGAATAGAAGCTGGAGGTAAAGCAAATCTATTGACATCTACAATTGCTATCCTTAGAATTGTAAACTTAATTCCTACGTGCCTTTGCAGAAGAATCCAGTACAGAATGTTATCACCATCACCAGAGAAATGGTACTATCAACAATTTCCCGTGTGATTAGGCACTTATCTTTTGATGTTCAGTTACCTTCTGCTTGTTAACCTTGTCAAGGAGGGGCATGGAGGAGAGCACCAACGAAATGAAACCTGCAGTAATTACTGTAATTTGGAAAGAAATATATTCACTGGAGGCAGGCAGTTCCACCCTCACAATCAACCTTTCTGCATCTGAAGAAAACACAAACATGGCCTGGCTCAGACAAATTAGGCATGAACAAATGTTGCACATTAAATGAGTTAAAGGACCTTGCTGAAAATTACAAGGGCTGCTTAGGGAAGCAATGAATCCCATTAAGGCAGAAATAGGCTTAAAAGAAAGTGGGCTTTGCAGAGAGACTTGCATATATATTTACCTTACATGGTTATCTTACCCAAGGCAATTCTGGGCATAACACAGCAAATGCCGATAAAAGATGATAATAGTATAGAGTTTTTCTGGAGACATTCAGGGGACAAAAAAAAGAGCTAATCAGCTTGATGCTGCAAAAACACTACCTCTAACAGCAATACCTGCCTCAACCGCAGCCCTTTCTATCACTTGAATTCGAAGTGTCTTACACCAGGATTTCAAAAAATGCGGAACAGTCAGATGATTTAGAAAGCTATGAAACATTAAAAGTTGACTTGTAAAAATAATCTCCTTCAAGCAAACATACAGTCTTCCATGTTTAAAGTCACATCCTGTGTTCCTTGGCTTTTCCAAAAGTGCATTCCTATTGCACAGTATATGTAAACATCTATAGCTGGAAGAATATTTACTACGTTACCATGTCTCTTTTGGTTCATCAGTACTACTACACGATTCTGTCTGAAAGGACCATCCTGTTCTAATATGCAATAGCCTTTCTTACCACTACACTTATGGGAGGCCTAGTGTAGATTATTTTACTTTAAACAGTAATGGCTGCTCCATATCCTTTTTCTTCAGCTTTTATGAGAGCATATCATGACGGACAATGCTGTGATAGGTTTTTCCATCTTGGTCCTTGGTCCATTCTGAAAGAAATACTAGAATCAGGAATGTGTTAAAACCTGTGTGCTTTCCAGTATTGCTTAAAGGTGGAGTCAGCAGGGGAAAGGGTAGAATGCCATATGAATGTGTAAAATATGCATATTTGTAAATACGTTTTGAATACAAAGGTTAAAGAGAGGACAAGCTGAGGTAAGTCACAAAAGCATTATGAAAGGGGATTGGAAATACAGATCGTAAGGTGTCATGTTCAGCATAAATCATGCAGCATGTACTACATAATAAGGGTTATTCACTGGGAGCTTTGCCGCAGCCTGTAACCTCTCTGCAATCAAAACAATAAACTCTACAAAGTGGGACTAATTTCAACCAGGCTGAGGGTCTACCCTCCCCCTTGTCTTTATTTTTAAATGCATGCTGTTGACATGCAAATTGTGTAGACCTGTTACTGTGAATGACAAATAACTACTTCCAAAAGGACATTATGGCTAACAGCTCTTTAGGGGTCGATTTTGTTCCCCATCATTAAAATCCCCATTCTGTACAGAATTAGGAAATATAGTCTTGCCACAGTATCTTGTTGTCCAAAGAATAAACAGAGCATGATGAATTAGGGGTGAACAAGTGCTGTTGTGAAAGGGATCTGCTCTGCACAGACTGAAAAAGGTACTGAGGGCAGCTGCTGCTTGGAGACATGGAAGGATTTGGGAAGGGAAAAGGGGGATTCATAATGGTCAACCCACCCACCGCAGGGGCAATTTTAAAAGTTATTCCACCTCTGAATTTACTCCAAATTCATGGTTACATCTACACTATTTTTTGCTCTATGCAAGGCTTGCTCTGCTGGTACGCAGACAGCAGAAAGCTGTGTGCTTTGTTACCTGAGTGCTGAGCCTCACCTCACAGGGCAGGCTCAGTGTTGTGCTAGCAGTGCCAGTGAGTCAGCAGCTCCAACAGGACAAGATGCATCTGTTCAGGATACCGGCAGAGCTTGCCTGTGTCTGCTGGGAAATGACACATGGCTGTGACCCCAGCTTGGGTGACACGCCCTTCCTTAAGCAGTATCTGGCACATCAGAGAAGGTGTCTCAGAGCTGCTCAGCACTGCATAGTTCAGTCACTGGTGAACCACCCTTTTGTCAGGCTTTCTGCTTTTGAGGGATATCTGAGATTCATAAGAAAGGAATGAAACTGACTGAGACAATAAATACTAACGTTAAAGAGAAGCACAGTCAAATGTCCCATCAGAGCTGGGACTTGGGGCTGGCAGGAGACAGTGCAAGCAAGCCTCAGGCGGCCGAGGCTCGAATGTTAAGGGATACTAAAGCACGGTAGGTGATAAAACATCTTGCTAGCTTTTCCCTAAAGTTAAGCAGCAGACTATGGGACTCTGAAACATGAATATTCTCCCCAAAGACATGTTTAAAGGGCTAGGTTACCAAAAGATAGTAGAAACAGAAAATGTTCTGTGACAAAAAAACAAGGCTAAAGAAAAAGGGCCTTCAGCAGGTGGGAGCAGAATAGGGAAGGTCATGATTTGCAACATGTGGTGGAAGCCAAGACAACCCCAACAGAGAGGCTAAGGGAGCAACAGATTTTATGGCATGCAGCTATGGTGCTGGATATGACTTTTATGTTTGTGGAAGGATGGGGACAAACACATTTAAACTACTAAAAGAGAGTACCTGAACTAAGCAGTGTGAGTTAGATGCCTGGTCTATGCTAGCTGACTCCTTACACAGCTAATGGCAAGAGAGAAATGTCTGCAAAACAATTGATCTCATTTTATGACATATAATGAACTATATATTTATTTTTGTTCTATTTTGTCCTATGCTGTCCTTCATTATAAAACGCATCCAAGAAATGAACCAATCGCAACCTGAGTATCAAGTAAAAATCTCGTGTTTTTTACAGTGGTTGAGGTCCAGCTTTTCAGAAGCAAGGGCTTCGATAAGGCCATGCATTTCTGCATACTTAAAAAGTGTACTAAAAGTACTACTTGACCAATCTACATGGTTAGATTCATTAAAATGAATGCAATGGCAACATCATTACAATGTTAATTTCCTGAAGTAACATGTAAACCCATCAGGGATTAAGCTCAAGATATAGCAGTGAAATGGGAACTAAGAAGATGATACTACTATTTTATTAATTCTCCAGACTCCTTTAAAATTATAACAGACTGAGTAGTTACTGATCTACTGTTCTGCTGTCTTTGCCAGAGTAACTTAGGTGCATAATAGTGTCCTTTTAGGGTTAAATTTTATGGGAGTTTTTAAATCTCAGGCTTTTTTTAACAGAAGGATGGGATTCAATCCCATATATTTTTCTGAAGTTTTAAATTGCTGCAGCAAAGGTCTAGTGACAACATTGAAACACTTAGGTGGCAGTGGATTTGTTGCACTATTTAAAATGAGAAGTAGAGCTGTCTAATGAAGTAAAAGCGCAGTCAAATGTAGACCTTGTCAATCACATAGATTAACAAGGGTAGGAAGAATACCTTCAAAATGCTGTAAGTAATCAAAAAGACAGGATTCTTTTGAACATTTTACTGCTCAAAAGCTGGTTTCCTCACAGGAAAAACAATTTCTTTAAAGATTCTTTCACCTCAGAACAGGAACCAGTACATCTTTTATTCATATTATCTGTAGAGCTTGTCATATTTGTATCCATATCATAGGAGCAGTCTTTCCTCCATTGAAATAGCCAAAAGTGCTAGCCTGTGTTTTTCACCTGATATCAGGTCAATAAAACATAGAAAATAGGAAATGCATATTTATATAATAATAGCATGTAGACATGACACGTTGGGGTCACTGATCACTGTACCAATTTCCCTCATGCTTTCATTGCTGCTGCAAGATGCTTTGTGTGTTCACCTGCATGAGGTCTCTATAGAGTGAGTATAATGTTGTTGCCGGCAGCTTTAACTCTAAAATAGTTTTCTTTGCATTCAGCTTGGCTTCAGCGATGCCAGCCATCAGGGATTTTTCCCTTAACATACACTCATCAGTGTTTCCTCAGTAAGGAAACAGACCTGTGTGTTAACTGTCTGTATTTTCAATGCTCGATATGAAAACCGCTGGCTACTTGAAACTCTATTTCCCTTTCTAGGTGTTGACAACTTGATCGCACTGGAAGGTTGTAAATTTTGAATAATAATAATAATAATAGGCCAGAACTAGAGGAGACTTTCTCAGCTAAACTGGGAATGTGGAAAATACACTGCTAAGAAAACAACTGTCTGTTCACCTGATACAGTCCTTTACATAACTCTGTAGATCTCTAGCGGAAGTGATCCATTAAAACAAACAAATAAACAAGCCTCCCTCAAAAGAACAAATTAATTTGTCTCGTCAAAGATCTCCATGACATAAAAAAATGAGAAGAGAATGGTGGGAAGGGAAGTTATTAGAATTTTAAATTAGAGTAGATATTTTTAGAGGTGGAAAAAATGAACATTGTCACCTTGAAACAGCTGGAGGTGATCATATGTAAAACTGAAGGATGTTGTATTTATGTAAATAAATAGGCATCAACAAATTAACTTAAAATCAATATTTTATTTATTTTTTCCTGGCATAGAATGCTTTGGTGCACAATGCCAACAAAACTCCCTATAAAAGAACAAAAAGCTGGTAGCATATGTGGTTCCTGATCTTTTCCAAAATGTTAAATTCCAGGATGAAAGCAAACACAGAAGATCTCTCCTCAAAAGATTTTCGTTTAATTAAAAACTGGATTAGAAAGCAAACGAAACTACAACCTCCAGCTATCTGTACTAACAATACAGAAAACTTTCCTTGGGCAGGAAATATCTAAAGCTTTGGTAATGACATAGGAAAGAATATATGCAACATTGCATTTCCCCTTCAACCTTGTTTTGAGAATATCTGTGAGACCACATGCTTTTAAAAATAACAGGCAGGTTATTTCCTGTAATATTTTAGGATCTTACAGAGGCTTTCAAGAAGGAAGGAAACTGTTATTTCTGAAACAAGCAAAGTGTTGTAAGTGACCTTATAAACCATAGGGTTTCTTTGTTGTCAAAGAAATCAATAATGTAGCAGTGTGTTGGGATATCAGAAAAACAACATTCATTCCTGTGATCTCTCAATTCCGTAAAATGAGCTGTTGGGACTAAATTTGCTTGCATGAAGAAATTTAATTGGCTGAGAACACCTATTTTTTTAGCGTGGTAATACTTAGAGTACTTTCAAATTTTATACAACACAGAACTATAATCTATAATTACATTGTAAAAATAAACATAATTAGTAAGCAAACTGATCATCTACCTTCCTGTCATCAATGACATAATCACAGAATTCACATTTGAAAATAAGCCTTTTTGAAGCCAGTCAAGAGTCTTTGTTTGATAAGGAAGATTTAATAAATCTTTGGAAAATATTTCTTCTTTATTTTGGTTTGATTATGCTTTTACACTATTTTAGTGTTAGATCATGAATTGGTATTTTACTAGTGTTCTTCATTCTGAATGATTTTCAAGGATATTTAGACTTTTGGGTGACCTAAGCCCTTTTGAAATCCTTATGTGGGTCAATTAACATATATTTAATAACACAAATACAACCTTGGAAGATTTTCATCTCACTAACATAAACTTACCTACAGAAGTCAGCTTGAAGGATGATATCTAGGAGGTGGACATGGTATTTTTTTAGTCATCAATCTGTTACTTGCAACTGCAGAACAGAGCTTATAGAAAAAAATGTGCATAAGGCTTTTTTTTATTACTCCCAAAGAGGATTCATGGGTCTGTTGTATTATGTCAATAGTTTACAGTATCATTCATTTCCAAATGCAGCTATGTCTTATCCAAACAATCACCAAGTTTATTAATATGCAGAACAAACAATGAAAGACACAGTATAAATCTCTGTAGAAGTTCTTTGGGAATGAATAACTACTCAGAGTAAATATTTGCTGGTTTGATAATTTGGTAACTAACTTTCATGATATGAAAATGTATCCAGTAAGTCTGGACTAAGACCTCTGAAATAAATCACAAAAGGATTTCTCAGAGATTTCTAATGATAATGGCATTTGACAACCTCTGGGGTAGATGCTAATCAGCAATTAAAAGGTTAAATGTTCTGTGTCATCCTCCAGAGCTTTTTATACATGCATTTTTCAAAATCACTTATGATTCTTTTGAAAAAGACCAGTTGTCCTTGTCTGGTTAAGATTCATGTCAAAGAACTTCACGTTGCTTCATGACCTTGTTTGCTGCTGATTCTGTGTCATGTCAAAGTTTTGGCAGAAGATCAATGTCAAGTACATTTTCACCTTGCAAACCCAGCTTTATTTGCTTTGTTCAGTCTCTGAGCTGCTGCCTGCACATCTTGATATTTTTTATCATCTCTACAGGTCTTTTTTTTCCTACACATTCTGTATCCTTAAGCATGTTCTACAACCTGTACGTGTGCAGGATGTTTTCAGAACCAAAAATTCATTGTGGAGGGCTGATTTCCCTGGTTTTGATGTACCCAAATCTGGACAAAAAGGAAAAATGGGATTTTTTTAACTAATGAGGTCAATATTTCTGTAGCCCTGGTAAAAAAAAAGGCAATAAATATCACCCTATTTCCTTTTTTAAATACTTCTGAAGTCTTTAGAGGAACAGCAGTAAAGGGAGGTGGTTAAAGGCCCATTATTAGAGGAAACCAAATATAATTTTTGGCATAGCTACATGCAGAGCCCAAGATTGTGGGTATGCTTGCCGGATCATCTGCTTCAAACATATGTGGTCAATTAATCTTCAGATATGTTGGCACTGATAGGCAAGGGACAAAATGAACACTTGACACAAGTTTAAAATAGTAGGATGCAACTTAATTTACTATACAGATGTAAGCCCATAATCAAGCATAAAAGTGTCTAAAACATTCTTTCTCTACGTAAAATTTCCTTAGATCTTCATAGGATTGGTGTCTAGCAAAGGATTAGCAGCTCTATCCTGCAGAATCTGAAAGAGATTAAACGTTTCTTGTCAAAGTTCAGGTCCTGTTTGGGTCTTAGTGGGACTCTTAGGTGGTGAGAACACAAGAATCATGTCATGAAACCCCTACGTTTGGGAAGGGTTGTAAGAAAAGCAGGTTGACAATTCTAGCTAAAAATATCAGTGTAGGGAGATTTTCTTTTCCACAAAGCTTCAAAATGTTATTGTAACTCTCCCAATATGTATAAAAGCACTTCTACTCACTACCATGCAATGTGATAGTGAAAGGGGGAGTAGAAGGAAGCAGAGAACTGAAACAACATTTTAAGTTTGCACTAACTGGATGAGACCACTAGGAGCTAGTCCTCCAGAGTATATTGCCTTAAAATAAGAGATGTCAATGAAAGAAAAAACATTTTTTAAAAGATACTAAACAGAATGGTAAAATATTTTTTTTTTTTAACTTCAGTGCCTATAATTCTCTAAAATGCAGTGCTCATAAGTCATATAAATGAACTTTATTACACTGACTGTATTCTTCCTTTGGGCCCTCACAATCAGGAGAGGTCTAGATCTTCAGAGCACAGATTTTCCCATAGAGAGAGAGTGGGTAAGTTTTTCACCTGGGGAAAGGCTGTGAAATGCATTAAAAGTCAGCAGAAGGTGTGGATTTCTTTCCTGTGTACTGGAGTTTGGTTTCAGTACTGTAAACATATCAACCATAGGGGAATCTAGCTTTAAACCAGGCGAAACTTTAGCCCACAGAAAGCAGGAAGGTCTTCTTTTTGTGTGGCTCTGGTATTGCATAAATAAGCCCTAGAAGTTTTTGAAGACTCTTAAGGGTAGCCATAATCCCAATTTACCATAAAATATAGACGATATTTAAAGCACAGAGTGCTTGCCAACAGTCTGTATTTTTGCACAATTTTATGAAAGAATGCCAGAAGGGTTGGTTTTTTTATACATTACCCATGTTTTCTACTTTTTCTTTAATCATCGACACATGCTATAACACAAATCAATGATAACTATTTAGGGTAGAATTAGTCCTTACAACTACTTTAGTTATACACAATTAGTTTAAATAGAGAAGAAAATTAGGTGGGCTAAATATGGGAAATATGGGAGTATTTTCCAGTCCATTTACTTGTGAGACTCTTCTCTAGTGTGCTTCAATGAGGACAACACCTGTGTCGGTATTCCCTGGATTCTTCCCTTGCCACCCCTACTACTGATGACATTCTGCCCTGAGTGGCTGGGCCACCCCCAGCTGATAAAGCTTTATTATCACATCTTTAGTTAATATGCAGTAAGTCTAGAAAATGGGTCTTGTAATTTCTTTGATTTGCGTCTTGCTTTGAAACTTTTGGATTTATCTTGTGAAATTGGCCAGGTGTTATTCAGATGAGTCATTATTCAGATGAGCATCCACCATAAACAGTAAGGAAGTAACATGAGGCTGTAGGGAAGGTAATAAAAGTTTCTGTAGCTCATTGCTGCTCCTAAACATGTGGTATACAATAGAAAGCCAGCATGCAGTCAATCTTAAAAGAAATTTCCACCAAAACTTCCACCCCTGGATGTTTTCATATGTCACAAGTCAGAAAGGTTAGGATTTTTTTTTTTAGTAATCACTAGATGACATGTAACAGCTGCTATATTCCCATTATTTTTCCCTTATCATAGGTGGAAATCTGAGGGAGATCTGGTTAGGGATTTTTTTAAAAAATATTTTTTATCCTCAAAAAAAGAAATCAATTTGTAAAATGAGAACTTTTGAGAAGCAGTTAACATGAAGGGATTTTTCTTACTTTTTTTTGTGAGGAATGGTAAAAGTATTAGAACTTGAAACATTTTTCATCTTGTAGGTGATTGATTCTGGTTTTTAAGAACAGGAAAAAAATATTTGGAAATTTAATCTGATGAATACTAGCAAAATTAAATGCAAACTGAAATAAAAATTAAGCCTTTCATTTATTGCAAATTGACTTTTTGTCTTCTGTATCAGGTTGCAAATGTTTTCAGTTTTGATCTTAGATTCAGATTCAGAGCAGAAAATATTTTAGGTGTTGCAAAAATATTCTAGGTTTGAAAGAATAATTTTCTTACTCTACACTTTCTTCTTTGAAGCCTTAAGATAAGTGTAGGGTTCAGCTGAACAGTGACAGAAAAATTACCTCACCTTTCCCTGCCTCTGGTGTCACCAGATTTATGATGTAGGGTTTCTGCCACTGTAGCCTAAACACCCCAAGTACAAAGGATGAATTTTACTGTTTGTTAGAGGGCAAGAGGGGTGAGAAGTGAGGACTAATCACATCCATGGCTTTGTTTTGGATCTGCTCGTGTTGCTGCATACCAAATGGAGACAAAATATTTGTATTGCTTGCTAGTTTCTGAGTATCAGAAAAAGGCATCTGAAAAGTATGTGTTTATAGCACAACCCAGCACAGAAGGTGAAATTTCTTTCAGTGAAATGAATTGCCTGAAGTGAGCAGGGTTAAGAAAGACACAATTATTTTACCAATGAAATAATGTAGGACTGTAAGAAATACGGGTATGTGAGTTGAGCCGTATACCTTTCTAGAATGCCAACATGTTTCTGTGAAACAAACAGCCAACCACGACTGTTAACAGTTAACTAACCATGCAGTACAGAGAAAAGACCTAAAGCTTTTCTATCAAGCTTCTGATGAAAGCAATAATATTCTAAAGACACCACTTAGATTTTACCAGTTCCCCAATGCACTAAAAAACCTACCAGTTAAGACCAATAATAATACAGTAAGACTATCTAATACATCCTGCACTGAAATCAGTCAAATCACCAGAAGAAGCAGAGAAAATATCCCCTATATAAATATTATAAAAAGCTTTAAAAGTTCTGCTAATTATATCAACCTCATGGCAACCAAAGGAAATGAGCTGAATAGCTTTCTCTTTCAGTTGATTTGTTTTAAATTTCCATACAAAAACATTTTTTATCTGTAATTAAAAGAAATTGAGTTAGATGTTATGGAAGAAAACAAGAAGAGATATATATATTCTTGAACTGCATTTTCAAGTTATGACCTTTTTCAGTTGAGCGGAGTTTTACTGATGTATGAAATAGAAACAATTAAATAGTCGATCAGTTAAATTCCACTCATTAGAAACAGTTTTTGAAATATTAGACTAGACTGATCAAGGAGAAAACTATTATCTGTCTATGTATTACAATTTTAAAGTGTTAAAAAAGACATATTTTTTAAAACTAAACATTTCATAAGTAGCTATTCAGATTTATTTTTTTTAAAAAGCCTATTCTAAAATAATTTACCTTGGAAACCCAAAGAAGCAAAGGAAACAAGGACTGGATTTAGAGTTGCTCATATCACTGTCTTGCTTGTGATATCTCTTTTTTTGTATGCAATGAAGGTGATAATGTCCTACAGGGCAAGCGGCTAATCATTCAGTTAAAAGCATACCATAATATATACAGACACAGAAACATGGAGGACTAGGTCATATTCTTAATTGTGTTGCTGCTTGCAAAACCCCAGATTCCTAAGGTGTCTTGGGGAAAAAAAATTCATTTGTCCTAACAGTAATGTTACCTTGCCTCAGTCATATCAGAATCCCTCAGCTTTCACCATTGCGTGGCACAGACTTCCTTGACTTAGCTCATGTTTTACAAGAGCAGTGAGTGAGATGGAATAATCCAACTCCTCTCACTTTCCATCTTTCAGTCATTTATTTTTTCCCCTAGTGGAAACAGATAGATTTGCAAAATAAGTACTGTGCTAATGAGTAGTTTGATCCAACTACTTTCTAATGTCCACCTCCTGGAGTACCGAAAGATGAATCACCACCCTTCAGTTACACATCTTATGACAAATAGAAGAGTGAGTGCTGCGGTGGCATGGATCCAATCTTCAACCTGTTAAGTTACTCCTAAATTAATACTGTAACTAAATGGCTACCAATGTGAGACAGAACTCTGTCTTATGAAATGGTAAGTGGACTGTGTCTATGAGGTACCTTTCATGACATTTTGTTCTACTCTCTTGGATTCACCTTTATGGAAAAAAATCATAAAACAATTTCTCAAGGAATTTGGGGAGGAGACAAATTTAGTTGAGAAATTTTTCTTCTTGTTACATGTTTATCCCTCTACCACGATATTCTTACCTATTGAGTTTGGTTTAATATATTCAATACGGTAAGATACAGTATAAAGAGTGATAGTAAAATTGTATTACATAGGACAAATATTTGGGAGAGAAGGATATTACTTTTGTATATTGTTTCAGATTCGAATTTCAATATTTCAGAAGAATATTTTTCCTATCAACTCTTCAATATGGGAGCTATAGAAGAGCTTATTCTCAATAACCTGACCAGAAAGAAAATCAGTGCAGATGAGTTGAAACAGCTGGATATTAATTTTATAACGAGTATTAGGAATGTAACTTGCAAGGACAAGAGCAACTGAGTAGCATTCAGAAAATGGCAGTAAGCCCAGAAAGAACTTAATGTCTAATCCTGCACTATTAAAATCACTTCTCCTACTGGTGACGATGTTGCAAAATCGAGACTCCTGATACAATGGTCACTGGACAAAGCTGATGTTTGCTGGCATTGCTTGTTTTTAAGCAGAAGGACCTGTATTTATTTTCTTGTAATGCTCGTATGTGTGCAAATTTTGATAGTAGTTTATTTTTAGTTGTTTCTGATTTGATCACTGATAACTTAGAAGCCCAGCAATATTTTAGGTAAAGAAATATTAATGCTGCTACCCTTGGAAAGCACAATTACAGTGTATTAACTATCCATGTATGTGAGATACATGTCAACAGAGCCATCTTGGTTTTAAAATATGGTCATGTATCAAAAAGAAGACTCTGAAAATACAGTTTAACTGTTTTACTATGGTGCTAATATAAAAACTAGAAATGTCTTATTGTTATTTTACAGTAAGCTTTGCCAAAGGAATTTTTGAGAGGACCAGTGAAAATCACATTATTGTATGTCCTGTGAAAAATCAAACAACTAGATCTACTTCATATTTTTTATGCTTTCCACACCAAGAAAATATATAGTGATGTTTTTCCACTCAAGTGAAAAATAGTCACTGCTGTGAAAATGCCAACTGTTCTCTGCAAAATTAATGACTTTTTACTTGTAGAAGAAGAGTGAAAATAAGTGATTCTTACAGCAGGGCGCTGGAAATATGAGAGAGCTATTATTTGCTATGTTAAGTTATATACCATTTTGTTCAGAAGTGAATCTACTGAAAAAAAGAGGAATTTATTGAAAATACACAAATTTATGTGTTCTTCTGAACAGTTCCAGAAAACACTTTTGATAGCTTTTTTTTAAGTTCATAATATAGTTATTAAGGATAACGTATGAAAGAGCAATGGGGAGATCGGCATCTCTTTGGTGCTTGATGAAGATTGTTTGCCTACCTTAGTTTTTGTTGTAGTAATTTGTTTGGTTTACCCCTCAACTCCCATTCCTTAATACACGTATAGGGTATCTCAGGATGATCAGACAATGCCACATTATGTTGGCTGCTTATTCTTCTGGTTACTTCTAAAATACTGAGGCTCTTCATTTAAAAGACAGCAAGAAACAAAAAGGATAGACAGCCAAGGTACTTTCCAACAAGCTGTTCTTGTAGTTGCCACGGAGATACTGCACAAGCATAAATGGGATTTTGATTGAGACAGTAGATGGCCTGTACAATTGCAAACAGTAAAAGAAGTCCATTTTATTAGAGGTTAATTTTGACATGGTCATTTATAATGGAACTCTTTGTACCAGAAGGCATTAAAACAAATTGTAGACATGGCAACAAATACCTTCCATTTTGTAAATCAGAGAATAGAATGAAATACAATTTTGAAATTATCTTTAAAAATGCTTCAAAATGTGGTTAAACTTGCACACAAAGGACTGCAGTAAACCATTTCTGATCCAAATTGTTTAGCTCTGCATTACAGATGTATGCTTTATACCTGTAGTTCTCAGCCTGTGGTACATACAGAGTCATATTGTTTTCTCCAGCTTAATCTTCTTTGATAGAATGTAAAAAGTAAAATGTAAAAGAAAAAATAAAAGAAGCAATAATTTTAGCTTTTACTTTAACTAATTTTCACTAGTGTATAAGAACAACAAGAAGAAACATTCTCATGAGTGCCAGGCCTGTGTAGAAAGTTATTCTCAGCCTTAGTTTTTTAAGGATTTCTCCATTTCTCCATATGCTTTTGTTTATTAATTATGTTTTCCTTTGGACAATACTATTTTTTGGTTAGCTTCCTCTGATTAGAGAGTGTTATCAAAAACACCATGTATGTCAAAACCGTATAGAATCAGAAATAAAGCTATCTTCTGTTTGTCTTATTGTTGTGAGTTTTAAACTGGTAATTCAGAGTGGTGTTTTGATTAAATCTTATCTAATTATGTTCTATATTCCTTTTAAGCTCTCTACACTTCAGTTCAGGATATTTTGTTTTCCTTCTTTACTCTGACATTGTTCAGTAATCACTGAGGCCAGGAACTGTAATCAAGTCTTCCTCTTTCATGCCCATGTTCTCACTGATCGGTATATGGCAAAATGAATTTACGTGTATTGCAACAAACAATGTCAACTGATCTTGGTAAGGCCGTTTAAAGAGGCAGGTCACAGTCTTTTCTACATCTTGTTGTTTGAAGATAAATATAAGTTAAAACTTTAGATGGTCAAATAGCATCATTTACAATTAAAAAATATATATTTTTTTAATTCATTAAATAATTTCTCCTTGGGATATTTAATAGAATCAGACCGTAACCCTACCAGCCACGTCACATCTTAAGAACCTTGCACAAGTTGCTATCAGTTCTGATTAGACTATCTTCATATTATTGCAGTATAAAAATATTCACCGTATAAGAATTAATACATGTTCCTGTTCTTTTTTTATTATTGCTACATAACTGGTGTATCCTATTTCTGGTTTTGCTTCCTGTAATACTTTGAGGTGGAAAAAAATTTCTGGAAACTATGAGAAAAACCACGGACACGGTTTTCTTATTAATAGAGACAGTGTAAAAAATTACTTGTTATTATTTCATGGAACAAATAATAGAAAACAAATGTTCCTTTAATTCAAGTGAACATTAAGGTGAAAGAGTTCTGGTTTTGTTTTTTTTCTGAATGTGGAACGTAGAGTTAAACCATTTTTTCTCCTAGGAGAATAAAAAGAAAAAAAAATGCAGGGAAAGATCTGCCACAATAGGATTTGTCATATTGCCTTTTCAACTAGAAACCCATAAGATGTCATTCACACCACATCCGAGTACCTCTTGGAATACTGAAATTAATGAAGAGTAACTAAGTCAGACACTGTATCTGTGAGAGCTGTGACCTGTCCCACCTGTTTCTGGGCTGTATATGTGAAGAGGAAGGAAGGCACTGTAAATATCTCTGGGACAGGTTTACCAGCTGATCTAGTCTGTGCAACCGCTTTGTTCTATCTGAACCGTCTCTTTTTTCGTTATTTTGGTCTTTCTACATCAAAACTTACGATCAATACGGCTACAATGCTAAATATAAATAGATTTTGCAGGATGAGTTTTGAAGTGAATGAATCACTAAATGCTTTCCACTTGGAGATAATATTTGTAGGAAAATGGTTTTGCTTTACTAAATGTGGAATTACCTCTCTTATAAAAATGGTGTTTGAATGACAGTCCTGGCATCTATTAAACAGGTAAACAAGTGTAAAAATGAGGCTGAACAGTAAATTTGTTCTGACATGGAACAAATTGAGCCTTGAAAGTCTAGACAGTCACTTAAATTTGACAGCATTGAGCTCTTCCTTTGACAGTAACAGTTACAAAAATATATCATGGTATTATAGTATGCAATAATGCAATGGCCTCCCTCAAAGAGTTAATTGCATAGTTAGAGAACATACACAGTGTGCAGATGGCTGTATATGATATAGAGTTCTGAACACTCTGTTTCATTAAACTTTACACATTCGTGTTATGACCAATTAATATGTGGCATTATTGAACAGAAAGTAAAAAAGAATCAAGCTCAAAGAGGTCTTAGAATGGTACAACCTCGTGACTGAGGTAAAAGAAAAAAACACGTTAGCCTCTGTTGTTATAATTAAAGAAACAGTTGTCCTGACCCTCACTAGAGTCTGCGCACGCTCCCATTAGCAAAGGACTGCCATCCCAGAGAAAGCTTTTTGTATCTGCTTCTTGCGTTTCAGCTAAGGTGGCAACTTTAGAAAATAAACATTTTACTAGTTGAAGACAAGAATCACCATTTTGTATTGTGATATACAGTTGAACAAAATAAAAACAGAGTTTCTTAACTGGCAGAATTCTTAAACGTCATTGCAAATAGAAAAAAAGTATCTAGTGAAATACCTCTGCAATTACGTGAAACATTTTCACTAATAAATCTGTCATCTTCAATGACAGCATGCAAAAAGAAACATTTTTAATTAATAATATATACTAATAAAATATCAAGTCTGAGTTACTGGAAAACAAACATTGAAAAGAGAAAGAGAAAGCAGCAGATTTTTTTTATTATGTTTTTGAAAAAATAATTTCAATGTTATGTAATAATCTTTTATTTTAAGGCAATGACACTTAAAGGATTATGGTGGGTTTTTATATATAAATTCTTGTATATAAATCAATTATATATATATATATATAAATTCTTTATATAAAAATTCTTCCCTAGTTTTTAGGTAGAAAAGTATTAATTAATGTCACAGTGTTTCTTTCATTATTAACTGATACTTTTTGCTTGCACAAAAAGGAAATTTTAAGGCCATGAAAATTGGTAAGTTACTGGAGTGTCCAACATCTGAACAGAGGCTGAGAGAGCTGGGTGTGTTCAGCCTTGAGAAGAGAAAGCTCAGTGGAAGTATCTCATCAGTGTGTATATATACTCATAACATCCTGAGTTGGAAGGGACCCGCAAGGATCAAAAAGTCCAACTCCTGTCCCTGCACAGGACAACCCCAACATCCACACTGTGTGCCTGAGGGCGTTGTCCAAATGTTTCTTAAATATTGTCAGGCTTGGAGTTGTGACTGCTTCCCTGGGGAGCTGTTCCAGAGCTCCACCACCCTCTAGGTGCGGAACATTTTCCTAATATCCAGCCTAAATCTCCTCGGCACATCTTCCTGCCACTCCCTCATTGGTCATTAGAGAGAAGAAATCAGCACCTGCTCCTCCTTCCCTTGGGAGGAAGCAGTAAACTGGAATGAGGTCGTTTCTCAATCCCCTCCAAGTTGAACAGACCAAGTGACTTTACCTTTCCTCATATGACTTCCCCTCTAAACCCTTCATCATCTTGGTGTCCTCCTCTGAACACTCTTCAGTAGCTTTATATCCTTTTTATACTGCGGCACCAAAAACTGCACGCAATTCTCAAGGAAGGGTTGCACCAGTGTGGAGCAGAGTAGAACAGCCACCTCCATATACCAGCTGGCAATGCTGTACTTGCTACATCTCGGGACATGGTTGGCTCTCTTGGCTGCCAGGGCACACCGTTGGCTCATGTTCAACTTGCCATGGATCAGAACCTCCAGATCTCTTTCCACAAGGCTGCTCTCCATCCTCTCACTTTCCAGTCTGAATGTGTATCCAGGGTTGCCATGTCCCAGGTGCAAAATCTGACACTTGCCCTTGTTAAAGTTCATGTGGCTGTTGATTGCCCAGCTCTACAATATGTCCAGATACCTTTGTAGGGCCTCTTTGCCCTCAAGAGTGTCAACAGCTCCCCCCAGATTTGCGTCATCTGCAAACTTAGTTAGTAAACCTTCAAGTCCTGCATCCAAGGAGATGTTAGAGTACTGTGGAACATCACTTTGAGCCTGGCCTGTCAGCCAACTGCTCATCTATTGTACTATGTGTTTATCCAGTTTTATGCTGGACATTTTGTTTAGAAAGATACTATGAGAGATTGCATTAAAAACTACTGAAATTGAGAAAGATTACATCAGCTGTCTTCCCTTGATCAACAAGGTGGGGAATAGAAAGAAATTTTGTCAAGCAGAACCTTCCCTTTGTGAACCTGTCCTGGCTGGGATCAAAGGCTGCGCTATCTTTTAGATTTTTGTCAATAGATCCCAGAATAAATTTCTCCATAATCTTACCAGGGACAGAAGTTAGACTAACAGACCTGTAGTTACTGAGGTAGTTACTGGCCCTTTTTGAAAGCTGGGACAACATTTGCCAGCTTCCATTCAACTGGTACCTCTCCAGATTTCCAAGAGCATTGGAAAATCATTGAGAAAGGCTTCATTATGACATCAGCCAGCTCTTTATGAATCTTTGGATGAACCTCATCAGGCCCTGTTGAGTTACAGGGATCCAGCTGGAGCAGCAAATCCTATACAAGTTTGGGGTGGATTGGTATTTTATCGTTTGCACAGACATGGTCCTCTAAGCCAAGGGCTCTAGGGGTGTTCAAGCCCATCATTAATGTTGAAGACCAAGGTGAAGAAATCATTAAATCTCTCTGCTTTGTTTCTATCACTGTTTGTGAGGCGTCCATGCTCATCAAATACTGGGCTAATTACTGGCCTGCCTTCTGGTATTAACATATTTAAAAGAGCCCTTTGTATTGTCCTTCACAGGGCTGGCCAGTTTTAACCCTAATTGAACTTTGGCCACATGAATTTCTGTCCTGCAGTGGCAAATAGCATCTCAGTCATATCTCTGGGACAGAAAACATACGTCACAATCCAAATTGTATGATGATATATTGAGATGTTTAAATGTGGTAAATTTTTCACTTGAAGAAGAATAAAAGAAATTAATATTCAATTATATCTTATTGTTTGGGTTTTTAAATATTAGACACAAAGTAGACACTATCATTGAGCAGTTTATTTTTCAGTTCTTACTATTTTTTTTCATAATTTATTACATTTCTCTCCAAATCCCGGTTCTTTCTTCTTGAAAACTGAAATATCACCAAAAATAGAGAATCCACAACTTCTATAAGTAATCTACTCCAACATGTTACTATTGTCTTTGGAAATATTTTTTACTGATATCTAACCATAATTTCACTTACTGCAACTTGTCTGTTGCCCCTCATTCTTCCAGTGTGCCCCTCCAGGAATACTCTAGCTTCATATACATTACAAACCATTAGTACCAGTGACTAAATATCAGGGGAAACTCCAACTTGTGGCATAGGCACCCATCAAACAAGATGAAGCAGAACTGAAAAAATACGTTACTGTCAACTAATGAGGTGACTAAGAATATGGATGTACTCTCTCAGCCTGTCTCAATTGCAGAGTAATAAAGAACTTCATCTAAACTATACCTTTTTATAGAGGTATATGAACAATGAATTAGATGGTAAAATAGGTTAACTTAAACCTGTTTCATAGTTCCTCAGATTTATTATGATTGGTGAAAGTGACCAGATGCAACTGAGGACAGTATTTAATATAATGAACTTGGACAATTATAAATAGCAAAGGGACAAAATTTCAGCTTCCAGTACTCAGCTTCATCTGATGATATGTAAGAGGAACACATTACAGGGCTTCAAATCTGAGAGTGATCTTGCTGAAGCAAAAGCTTAAGTATGAAGGATTTAAATTGTGAGTTCACTGCACTCGTTAGGTACAAGAAGTCACAGAGATATCCTTATGCTGGAATGTGACTATTTTGCTGCTATTTAGGAACTTTAGAATTTAATAGAAGTGATCTAAGAATAGGAGGGCTGGACATTTTGGCCAGAAACAAGGTCAGTATTACACAGTAGTGGCAAATATAAAAAATAAGAAGAATTTAGAGAATGTATGTACAGAACTGCATGCAGAGATAAGCACATCTCCGTTAGCAACAAGATAAGCAGGTTTGTTTTCCAGTAGAGTTCCCCAGACTAGAACTTCCTAGGATTGATGTGATATCAACTTTCACTACAGCTTGCCTTATATGCATAAATATAAATGCACATGCATGTATATACACACATTTGTATGTATGAGAACACATGTATAAGTACATGGCAGAGAAAATAAAAGCAGTCTGCACTCGTTCTTGCTACTTGCTCCATTTTTTCACAAACAGCACCTTGGAAGCCTTGGAGAAAAAATAATAATTCATGTTTTCATTCCCATGTTTCAGTCTTTTCCAGTATTTCACGGCCACTAAGTTCTGGAAGAATCAATGCCAACCTGCTTTTCATTGCAAAGATGCAGTGGAGAGATGAGACTCCTTTCCTTGGCTACAACAAAGCCTAGGTCCCCTACAGGGAAAACACATCTGTTAGATCATGCTGGGCAGAGGTAAGCTGATCTTCAGAATACTGAAAGCACTTGTGGTCACATTCTGGAAGTAATAGTGGAAATAATTGTGATATTACTGCACAAATTTTACCCCTTTTCTTTAAAGTATTTCTGGCACAGGAAGATAATAGGATTCAGGTTCTGATCTGGAGGAAATTTTCTCAACAGTGCCGCCCTGTTAACGGTAGAATTGGACTCTTTGGGGCTTGCATTGTACGTCCTGCCAATTGTTTAATAAGTTCTGAGGGTGTAAGAGAAAACTTCAATTGAACATTCGTAAGGAGTGAAGAATATCATTGAATTATGCAGCTCTGCAGAGGATTTAAAAGCTGCATTTATTTATTTTAAAAGTCAGCTTTCAGTCAGAACAAATCAGGGCAGAACTTAAATTGTTTCTTCTGTTCCAGTTAAGCTCATTATAATTTTTTTTTGTCTTGTAAGCCTAATACATACTGTACCATAGGTTCTTGTATGAGCACCTTTTTGATTCTTAGAGTCATAGAATCATAGAATAACTGAATCATTGGGTTGGAAAAGACCTTTGAGGTCATCAAATCCAACCACACTTGTCCACAACTAAACCATATCCCTGAGCACCTCGTGTACCTGTCTATTGAATACCTGCAAGGATGCTGGCCAACCACTTCTCTGCCTGTATGAGATGATACTTTATCTTGAATTCTGAATTTTCAAGCTTGAATAGGTTTGCATTATTTTATTTTTGAGGCTAAATCTAATATGATGAAAACCATAAGGCTACATTTATTTCAGTTAAAATACATTGATTTGCAATAGCAGGCAATCAAGACAAGAACATTTACTCAAAATGCATTTTTATAACATTTATATTGACAAAATTTAAGTATTAGCACCATAATAAAATATATTAAAATCATAGAATCATTTAAGTTGTAAAAGATTTTAAGATCATTTAGTCCAACTGTAAACTGCCAAGTTTACCACTAAAACATTCCCTTAAGTGCCATACCTACACATTTTTAAATGCCTTCAGGGATGGTTACTCCAGCATTTCTCTGGGAAAGCTATTCCAGTGTTTGACAATCCTTTTGGTGAAGAAATTTTTCCCAATATCCAGTGTAAACCTCCCCTGGGGGAACTTGAGGCCATTTCCTCTCATCCTGTCACTTGTTACTTGGGAAAAGGGACCAACACCCAAATGACTACAACCTCCTTTCAGGCAGCTGTAGAGGGTCTCCTTTATAAGGTCTCCTCCCGTAATCTCTTCATCTCCAGACTAAGCAACCCCCGTTCCCTCAGCTGCTCCTCATAAGACTTTTGCTCTATTTTGCTCCATTTTCATTGACCTTCTTTGCACACGTTTCAGCTCCTTAAGGTCTTTCTTGTAGAGAGGGGTCCAAAACTGAATACAATACTAGGGTGCAGTCTTACTGGTGCTGAATACAGGGGGACAATCANTCCCTTAAGTGCCATACCTACACATTTTTAAATGCCTTCAGGGATGGTTACTCCAGCATTTCTCTGGGAAAGCTATTCCAGTGTTTGACAATCCTTTTGGTGAAGAAATTTTTCCCAATATCCAGTGTAAACCTCCCCTGGGGGAACTTGAGGCCATTTCCTCTCATCCTGTCACTTGTTACTTGGGAAAAGGGACCAACACCCAAATGACTACAACCTCCTTTCAGGCAGCTGTAGAGGGTCTCCTTTATAAGGTCTCCTCCCGTAATCTCTTCATCTCCAGACTAAGCAACCCCCGTTCCCTCAGCTGCTCCTCATAAGACTTTTGCTCTATTTTGCTCCATTTTCATTGACCTTCTTTGCACACGTTTCAGCTCCTTAAGGTCTTTCTTGTAGAGAGGGGTCCAAAACTGAATACAATACTAGGGTGCAGTCTTACTGGTGCTGAATACAGGGGGACAATCACTTCCCTACTCCTACTAGACACACCATTTCTGATACAAGCCAGGAGGCTTTCTTAGCCCCTGGGCACACTGCTTTCTCCTAGTGGTCTAGCTGCGGACCAACACTCTCAGGTTCTTTTCCACCAGGCACATTTTCAGCCAGTTTTCCCCAATCCTTTAGCACTGAACGGGGTTGTTGAGACTGAAGTGCAGGATCCAGAACTTGGCTTTGTTGAATCTCATGTAGTTGGCCTTGACCCATCAATGTAGCCTGTCCAGATGCCTCTGCAGAGTCTTTCTACCCTCTACCACATCAAGACTTCTGCCCAACTTGTTGTTGACTGCAAATTCAATGAGGGTGCACTTGATCCTCTCATTGCAATCATTAAACAGAGCTGGGCCCAATATTGAGCCTCGGGGATGAAAAAAGATGTAGGTTGGGTGATGAGTATTATGTGAGATAGAATGATAGAACAAAGGTTAGAGGGTCTTTTCTGAAGAAGACTATTAAGAGTGCAAAACATCATCCTGAATGACTGCTTCCCACCCAGTATGAATTTCAAGAGACATAAATGGAAATGAGAGAGAAGCTAACTTCCAACAGATGTTAGCGAGACTTTTTTCACTTAGCACATAATAAACATATGGAATGGCCTATCAGGCACTATTGCTGAGGCAAAACACAAGGAAACTGTTAAAGGAATAATTAGATGGTGTTCTAAAGAAATGGAATACTTAACATGGATGAGCCCTGATGGGCTAATAGTCCTGGTGGGTAAACCTCTCCAACTAAAACATTTCATGCTCTTATATTCATTCAAATGTAAATATCATTCCAGTAATGTCTATCTACTTTTTGGTTTGATGGGGTTACGGTTTCATTCTCTCTTTTTCTTTTTTCCACTAAGAGAAAAAAATATTTGTTGTGTATTTTTAACAAAAGAAAAGCAATATCTGTAACACATAGTCTCCACCTCTTCCTTTCCTCACATACAGCTGAATTAAAGAAACATAAGAGATCAGAGATGACAGCAACTGAGTTGCATTTTTGCACGATACAGTATATTTATATATTTGAAAGAAAGCTGTCTGTCTCAGAGAAAGTCACTCAAAGCTGCTTATGTCAGAAATGCTGATTCCAAACAGGACCCTCCAAATTAAAAGGTAAAACACCTGCTTGTGCTTCCTCTTTCTTTTCCAAACCCCTTATATCTCGTCCCTTTTAGTGTCTGTTCCTCAATAGCAAGAAAAGTAGCTTATCAGAGTGCTTCTTATAGAAGCATATGGAGACCACAGGTTTCTCAGCTGAATTATTCATCATGTTGGTTTTCCTGAAGTAGATATATGATCCACTCTTTTTCTGACTTTTTTGGGGATTCTAAAGGTAAGGTGGCACCAGATAATGCATTTTGTCTTAGTTTTGCTGCGTGCTTTCTGTCAGAGTTCAGAAATCAAAAATATCTAGCCAAATATATACATTTTATGTTTTAAACAAAACATTACTTTATTATTTAAATGATTTCAGCTTCAAAAAATATTTCAAATCCTCTTTGCAAAATCTTCCTTAGCTTGAAATAGCAACAAAAACCATCGCTTGATCCTCTCCCCTCAACACTGATTGTTTCAGGTTGAAAAATTATTTCCTGTCTTTTTAAAACTACCATTGAACCAAAAAAAATTTGCGCTCAGCACTCTCCTAATTGAAAGCAGCATGAAGTAATAGGCTTTTGCAGTTTCAAAGCCATTGCCACAACATAGTTGCTGTTGTAGTGAGATACCTGTTCATAATCAGCAGGATACGTAGACGTTGTACCTTGTACTATCTCTTGAGCGAGTGGTGGACTCCTCATGTATTAAAGACTAATGAACATCCATTCAGAAAAAACGACTATTGTGAAAAAACACAAGAATTATTTTAATTCTGGCAACAATTGCACAGATGGATGGTGGAATGAAAATGGAAGAGCTAATCAAACCACTGTCGCAAGAAAAAGTCAGAAGAAGGTAACAGTATACTTCAGTTTCCATAGCATTTTCTATCACACTAGAAATCACAATAACACGTTTACTTTCAGTTAAAAGCACCCCAGACTAGCCCTCCTTCCTCCCAGTATAGTCCTAACTGTAAGTTACTCTTATGGTTTTGCCTGACAACCTGTAAGCACTCAGAAAAAAAATGCCAATCAGCATTAATTTTTTTTCAGTCATTTCAAAAAGGTTTCAACTCTAGTGACTATTTTTAAGGACATCTCTAAAAAAGAAAGCCAAGTATTAAAGAAAGTTCTAATACTGAATGTACTCTTTGTAAAAGAAGTATAGCGGGGAATTTATTGACAGGTAAAATATTCACAGAGGACAGAAACAAGTGCACCTTATAGTTTTGTCCTTGGAGTCAGACAGTAGTAATCTAGTTTTCATCTAACAGTGCAGTACATTTCTAAAGAATATTGGTCATATTTTCTTTCCTTATAGAATAAAGCAAATACATTTTCATATTAGCTTTTGTTCCCTTTTCGATCCTTCCTACACATTTTTCTTTCTCCACTGTCAACAATACCATTTCTAATTGAAAAGGATGAGAATACAGCTTTAAAGTACGAAGGTAAAGGCAGATATTTGAAATTCCTGTGACTTACAGTGGCATTCTCACTTCGACTAGCTAAATAATAAACAAATTAAAAAATACAAGTGCTATCAATCATTTTTTTTTTTTTCCTATGTGTGGCATAAGAACTTTGTCAGCTGATTTTAAAAGAGACTTCTTCCATGTTGTAGTACTGCACACTGAGGTGTATGAAAGAATGGCAGGCTAGGGCTGATTGAACAGTATTTCTCTTTGAAACATTTGCCTGTTATTCCAATCCATGGTAGATCTTACTTTGAGAAGCATGAACTTTATGCCCTGTATTCTTGGCCACACTGACTGCAGAGGAAAAATTGCAGCTTGAACTTGGTTGAAAAGTACTGTAATAAAACTGAAACTTTTTTCAGTTGTATTTTACAGCTTGTGTGCTTCCACCTTGAAGGCAAGATGTTGCTTGGTTGTAGGTTCACAGACTCTGCTGTTGTCTTGGCTTAGTGCAGGCTCATAACCCTCACATATTAACTCTACAACTATTATAATATTAAAATTTTGTAAAATATTAAAATAAAGTGCTTATGATAGAAAAATATTTTATTTAATTCCTAAAAAATGAAGTGAGAAAGACCTGTTTTAGTGAGAAAGAAATTAATAATTAGGCTGTCTTTATAGAAAAGTAGAGAAAAATATTTGAGCAAAGTGATAGTTTGAATGCGGTTTTTCAGCATTCCAGAGATGTGTTTTTTATTATACTGTGAACCATTACCACTTCTTCTAGGTTATGCCCAATGGCTTATTGGACATCCTCAGAGCACACCTCAGAGACTAAACATTTCACTTCTACAGATTCCTTGTAAAAAGCAACATTGAAAGAGCAACCTTATCTGACATTCTTTTTAGCAATGTGTGACTGAGACTGTAAGTTGCAATCAGAATAAAAATCTATGTGAACTCTGCTGAAAAATTACAGAAGACAACCTGTTTGTTACAATCAGTGACCTTAAAAACATCTGTGAAGTTAAGACAGGTAGTGAAATGATATTTGAGCAGAAAAAAAGTATGGAGAAGAGGGAATTTTCTGCGAGTATAGATGTCAGAAGCAAGTCCAGAAAGCTCAGAGGTCCTGCCTTCCACTGTATCTCTCTAAATATGCCACAACCTTTGAACAAAAGGTTGTTCAAAAAAATTCTCAGCATTTTGTACAACAAAAAAGTACTTTGTCTACATCCTTTTAGTCCCAGCTGCTCCTTCAGGAATTAACGACTCTCTTATTGGAAGATCTGTACCAGCACACTCCTTAACAAATATCACTGTGCTTGATTGTTCACTTGTTTTGATGACATTTTGTGGTGAGAATTGTTGGTAGTAGTCCGTGAAGAAAAATGTGTTTCTTCTGGCAGTTGTAAAATATAAATTTTGCAGTTCTGAAATATACAGTGACTTTTGTGTTGTTTTCTATGTCTCCTGTGTTAATGTGGATTCGTCATTTAGTTTTCTAAGTACATTGTGTATGAGCACCATTCAGCAATACTGTGATGAAAATAATAAAGATACCTTTGTGCAAGCCCTGCTGTATTGTAATAAAGTGTTAGGAAATATGTTCATTTTTAATTGTTTCATTTCTGGGATTATGTCTGCCCAAGGCAAAAGAGAATTGAGTATGTATTTCTCTGGTGTGTGAAAACATTTATTCAGAATATATGCAAATCAACCAAACATTCTCATAAACAGCAGTACTGAGCTGATAGTTAATGACAGTAAAAGCTGATAGCTTAATGATGAAAAAAATACCGTGCCTAATTAATAGGCTGTAACACTTTCAGGAGAACCGAATGTTTCAAAAAAAATCCCTTAACTCTTACAAAACAGTTTCCTGGGCTTGACAAGTGGTATATTTTTATGCCATGAAGCAGGAAAGGGTCCTTACAATAGGGATGCAAAACAGGCTATAACAGTTAGTTAACCCACTCTTCCTCTTGTAGATAGGAATTCCTGTTTTCAGTAAATTATGTTTTTCATGATCTGTTTGTGGGACAAATATTTCCTGACCCAACATCAGGCCAGGACCTACTAGGAGAACTGTTTAGGATAACCATGGAGATGCAATCTGGAAGACCAAACAATACGGTAGTAGGAATTGAATGGGTGGAAAAATCATGTGAACGTAGTTCGATGTGCAAAAGTGTATAGTGACAGAAAAAAAATAGGAGAGGAATGCCACATAAGAAAGGAGAGATCCGTAGATGGGAAGTGTTAGAGTTCCTTTTGAAGAAGAAGAATATGTCTTTTAATGGAGGTTATTCTATAAAAAAGAAAAATCATTGTGGAAAATCCTATGAAGTGATTAAGATCTCCATGTCTTCTTTCTCTTTGCTAGCAAAAGGTTTTAGGGGAACAGCTGTAATTTCCCTTCTTTCTTGGGCACATGAATGAAATGATGTTATGGTGTGATCTTTAAGTCTTAAAAAAGCACAGAGATCTCGCTGCTGCCAACTCACGCTTAAGTGTTTACTTAGTGGATCAAATGGGTTCTTCAAATAGGTTCAAAATTAACAGGCTTTGAGAAATACCAAAAGATACAATGCTACCAAACGCAAGTGATTGGATGGAAAGTAGCAGTTTTACTTAGGAATGTTCCAGGAGAAAACAGGGCCTAAAAAAAAAAGAAAACAAACAAGAAAACCACTGCAGCTTCACAATAGCCTACACCTTTCTCTTGCTCTTATACGACCACAGCAGGGAACAGAGAGCTCCAAAACTCTGAAGAGCTGAAATAGCTTCTGCTCAATCAACTCATACAGGTCTTGTCTCTTATTTTCATTTAGTGGATGTGAGCGAGCTGAAGAGTTTTTACCATATTGAATGATAATTAGCAAAATAATTCTCAAAAGGCTTGAAGTTTCATTGCTTGGAACTTATCAGAGCCTATTTAGTCACAGCATCTCAACTAAAAGACTCAGGAAGACAGGTTTCTGAAAAGATTTCTTCGGCTTCCTGGTTCACCTGGATTTAAAATATCAGACAAACACTACTTTTCTCTCTTCACTCAAAATACTGCAAAGAAGATTATTGATAGCACTCATTAAAAGGGACAGGTGTTTTTTCTGGCTGTTGGAACAGCTGGCTGCATAATTCAATCCGATTAATATGTAAGGATTCACATATGGGTGGGTATTTTATGGATGGCTGGAACAAGTGACAACATATAACAAATGACCTGAACCAGGTCTCAGGGTGTTTCTGTTCCTAGCCCTGAGAAACCTGAGGATTTTACAAGATTGTCTGTGTTTAGGGACTGACTTCCAGATGCATGTTCTTGTTTACTATATTTCTTAATAAACAGATGGCACTTTTGAATTTTGTGGTGCCTTTGAATCTGTATTAAAAAAAAAAGAGCACATTTTTTCCTGATTAATAATGTTATAGAAGTTCAAAAACCAAAACAAAGAAACCAGTAAGAACATCCTAATTGAAATCAGACAAAGATTAAACATTTATTTTAGCAGATGACCAAAATGACTTCTTTTCCAGAAACAGACAGAATGCAAAATTATATACTGAATGCCCAATCAAAAGACTTATGAAATTTATGCAGAAAAATCTGTATCTTGAATTAGCAGCATGAAACGCATTTCAGTGAAAGAGAGTGAAGGACCAACCTGAGCTGATATATTTTAACTGTCATGTTTCCTTAAAGGAGCAGAACCAAGAAGCTATCTAAATAGAGTTTTCTAAACATAAGAAACTTAGTCAATTACATTTACTTCTGTTACTATATCTATAAAATTTCATACTGATATACACTTTCACATTACAACAATTGCTCTATGAGTATTCACCCACAAAAGAGGAAATAAGCTTATTTTGTTCTGCCTTGGCTTTGTACAGATCAGCATTGTTTTTAACCTTTGAAACTTCTGTACTGCTGAGGTCTGAGTCTTGCAGATTTTTAAGCTTTTCCACTAGGATACTATAAACACACTTGAAGAAGTGACATGCACTACATGTGGTGAAGCATAAGTTACACGTTACACCCCTGAGAGTGAAGAGCAGCTGCTGTAGGCAAATATTTATATGCACCTGAGCAGCTTCTCATTTAAGGGTCTCTCCAAGTGGAGTGTGGGGCTTGGCTAAACACTTTGAACACAAATCCAGGTTTTTTTTCTTTTGGCTGGATTTACTTCTCCAGCTGCAGAATAAACTGCTTGGTTATAAATGTTAGCCATTAACTATAGCAGTTAGCACAAGGAAGATTGCACTCATATAACAATACAAGATAGCAGCAACTGCTCCTTGCCCATGTGGCATCTCCATAAGCCATTAAGAACAGAGAGGAATTCTGCATTTAACCTCAAGGACACAGAGATCGGTTGATTTGCGTCCAGACCTTCACTACCTCACATCTTTCATTGTTTTATATCATGTAGTATCAAAGTAAATAGGTGTCTTTATGCCAAATGAGATTTTGAAGCTAGCCTGAACTAAAAATAATCAATTTCAAAATTAGAAAAGCAGTATCTTTAAGCAAGATGAAAACCAGATACTTAACCTTACTCAGCCAGTTCATTTTTTAGTGAGTGTCCCCTCCTAGCCTTCCCTTTTTTTTTTTTTTTTTTTTGGTGGTAAAATTTAAGCTTTGATGAACTCTCTCTAAGTATGTATTTATTTAAGCTTTTTAATTTAACTTTTCCTGATCTTATTTTATAAACTCGAATTATAGAAATATACATATAAAGTAAAATCAGAATTGTTGTAGCACCTTTATGCCTGGCTAGTGAGATTTTTAATCATAAAAATCATATATAGATGCTGCAGTAGCTGACTCCCTCTTAGTGAGCTAAACTAAAAAACAAATCATGTTGGCCTGGATCAAGAAGGTGAAGAAAATATTAGAACAAAAATCCTCAATTTTTCTTTGAAAGTCTAAAGTATTTTCTTCTATCTAAAATAGACATTTCTGGTTTTTTTAAAAAAATAAGATAAAATATGGTCAAAATGAAGAATAAAAAGGTAAATAAAATGGTAAAATGAGACTGTTATAATTATTTCAACAATTACAGAAAAGGAATTTAAAAGTAATTCACAAATGTTTTGGCTGATCTACTAGCCATGAAACAAACACACAAGCAAAAATATCAGTTCTACCTTTGTGAACGTGTAAACTGGAAACAGTCCTTACAGATCTAGCATCCAGAGTGCTATGAAATTGTATACTATAGCTCATACACAGATAGCTATTAGGATCTGAAAACCAAATGTAATAATGCCTCTCTTTTAAATTGCTAGAGCATGAAAGAGGCTAAGGCAGGAGTTCTGTCTTCTTTGCGTATGGAGGAACACGAGCTAATTCTCTCCTTATTTTGCTTTTACCTTTGATATCCAAAGAAGGCTTCTGGCACTCTTATTCTTTGCACAGATCTCCCTATTTTGACTTGGAGTTGAGTGATGTTTTTATATATGCAGGATGCTGCTCTATCTTCTTTCAGTAGTATGAAGTAGCTTAGGTCAAACTAGTTTGACCTCAGTTTTCATGTGTGGAATCTTGAAGAACTGAGAGAGAAAGGGCAGAGTAACATTTTTGGGTGTTTTCTCAATAATAGTCTTTTCTCATGGAAACCAAAGTCATTTCTGAGGATGGTATGTGTGGTTTAGACTTCTGACTTTTCTCTATCCAAGTTGTTTTCCTGTGTTCTTAAGAAATGAGGCACTAAATTTCATGTTGGTATTATTTAATTTGAAATTTCTACCTTTATTGCATTGGTTTATTATTAATATTGGAAGCCATTTCTCCTCAACATTTAGTTCCTCTATTTTTATCTTTGCTCAATGGTATCAGTGAAATGCCAAAGTTGTATGAAAGAGTGATGCAGTCAAATGTTTAGAGACCTTTGGAACTGAGTGTTATTGAATATGCAGAACTAGAGAAAGAGACAGGAATTTGTTTTTGAAAAGGGAAAGAAGACGATGAACTAATGTTTGCATTGACTAAATTATGCACATTGAACTGAATCGGAAAGTACATATCGAGCCAAAAAAAAATCATCCCATTGATTCAAGGATTGTTTGGACTGTGTATGAGATAAATGAGAATGAAGGTTATATTTTCTTACTGATAATGGCATGGCCAGTAGGTAATAGCAAAGTTCTTCCTCAGAGTATAGTTTGGGAAGGGTCCATAGCTGGATGACTACCTTTCCCAAACTGTATGGACTGGCCTCTTCTTAAAGTGACAGCATGAAAACAGATTTGCAAAGCTAGGAGTGGAGTGGGCGTTGCTTTATTTAAAACCCATGTACACACCAGATTAACGTGAAGAGAAGAAATTTGCAGAATGAGAAGTACTTCATTGCCAAGATTGGTTTGCGTGAACAGATATGCCAAGTGTAAACCAACAGACACAACACTCAGTTTCACGTAGTGCAGCTCCAAACTCCTTACTACTCGCCATACCTCCCAGGTATGACTGAGGCCTGTGTGAGAATTCCAGAGTCTAATCACCAAGAATTCAAAATTACTTACAGACTTGTCATGAAAATGGGAGCTTCAATTTTACCTACAAGTTTATACTTCAAATTCAAGAACGAGATTGTCAATATTTATGGTTATTCTATAACTTAGGAAAAAATATACTCTAGAGCACAATGAAAAAAGATATGACACTGAAGGCATCTTAATAACATGCATGATTTTATGAGCTCAGGCAAGAGTAAAATATCCCTACAGTTCTGGTTGTGTTAGAGAAAAAATGGTTTATTACGATGTTTTTTGTAGATAATAATATTTTTATCAGAGCAAAAGGGATCACTTGTGAATTATGATAGCTGCCAAAATTCAAGTAATTTGTAAATATCTCAATTTTGAATATTAAAGGAAATTTGTAATATTGTATATTATTTTATATTTCATTAACATTTCCTCTTCCAGATAAGGTTTTTTTAGCCTGTTTAAAAAAATAGATAAAAAGAATTATTGTGCAAAACAGAAAAAAACTTTAATTAAAAAAGATAATGAAACCTCTGCTTTCTTGTATATTTAATATTGGAAAGGAATTAATTAGTCTATGATACTGACAGCTGAATAGAGAAGTTCTGGTAGTACATTCATTAAACTACTGAGCAAGACAGAGTAAAACGCCAGGTTAAACACATCACTTTGCTGACCTTGGTAAAGTATATTCAGATTTATCACAGTAAAAATAAAATCACATAAACATATTTACTACAATAACTAAAATTCTGAGCCACATTTACCACAACACTAACTTTGATTTTGTGTTGTGGGTGGTCTGTTACAGTCATAGAGGACTGAATTGCCAGTTAAAACACTGAAATTCAATATTCAGATGAATATCCCATAATTTCTCTTCTCTGAAGTACTTCATAAAGCCTTGTGGTACTACTATAAAATATGTGAATGTTTAATACAGGACCATGGTCTCCTGGACTGTCAATACAGTAGTTCCCTGCAGTATTAAAGTCCACAAGACCTCATTTTTAATATATTCATGAACATGTTTCATGCCAAAATAGCTACACCTCTTGCAAGAACAACCAACCAGATGCTTTCATTTCTAGGTTGGCAACCATGGGGATGCAAGAAAAGTGAGGTGTTAGTCCTGGGACTTTACACCTAAGATTTTCAGTAATAAATGTTGCTGCGTTGGCAGTACAGATAAAGTTTTTTAGAAGTTTCTGTCATGAAAAAGCCATGTTTAACTCCTAGTTCCAGGATGAATTTTGCCTTGTACATGACTATTTACAGGTAAAAATACCTCTGGTGGGGTTTTCTTCACATAGCAATTGCTTTGTTTGAGATGACTTCTGGAAAAAACAGCATTTTATATCTTGCCTTATAGAATAACACTGTCAGGGAAGGTTTTGCTTCTACCCTATTGGGCTGAAACACTTTACAGTGTACTAGTTTAGCGAGAGTTCTCTGGTACCCCACAGACAGGGTACACAGCTCACAGGGTTCCCCCTTGGATGTAAGATCAGGAGCAGAAGCAACCTATTTCCTTTCTGCAAGTCTGTATGCTCCGTAGAAGCATGATTTGGATAATTTTTGTGCTACTGTTTTCATTAGATGCAGTACAGAAATTTGTCTCAGAGTTCATTTCCACTCAGACTTCTGCGATAAATGGAAGTGTAAGACCTTGCTCAAAAAGATTAGAGCTGTCACTAAAAAAACCAAGTGTTCCATGTGCTAATACATGTCAGTTCTCAAAGGTACTGTATACTTCTGAGGTTGTCAGAGTGTCCTTGTCTTCCTGTAGTTTTTGTTGCTGTTTAAACAAAGAAAAATCAAAATTTAGAGACAGAGCTCTAGGAAAAAATGGAGGAATTAGTAACCCTAATCTTTTGACATATGAGAAATAACTATTTTGATACAAGTTTTATGAAAAAAAAAAAAAAAATGTAAGATACTTACCTCAGAGGTGTTTACATGCTTTCAAAATCAAATCAAAACAACAAAGCCAGAAATACATTACAAGTCAGTAAATATGTTTTCAACAGTTTTGCAGAATTTTGGTTAGTGGATGCTGCACTGTCTTTTGTATTCCTCAACTGGAAATTACTGCTTTAGCAAAGCCAATGCTAGTCCTTATTAGTGAGGACTCACTTCCCTAGGGAATGGTGAGTGTCAGGATGAATAAAGGTAGCACTATTAGTTTCTGTTGATTGAGATAGGACCTTTTTTTTTACAATATTGTTTTTTGTATAAGATTAAGAGAGAAAATTGTGCTGACTACCATTTCTGTCCTGTTGATGCATATATGTGTTCACACAATCACAATTGCAACTTTCTTTGTGGTTAAAAATACTGTTACCAGGCGCAACTGAAGGCATCTGTTAAGCTGTGCAGATTCCATGTTGCATAAATTATTATGGGTTTTTAATGGAATTAATAGGTTATCAGAGCCTGAGGGTTGGTCGGTTGACTTATATATGCATTTTTAAGTATAGCAGTCGTCTGAAGAAAGAGCAGTTTCTGTTCTGTCCTGTTACATATGGAACTAGATTTGTTGAAAGTAAGAAGCATTGCAATCTAACTAGTTTGACTACTTAGCACATACAAAACAATGGGTGAGGTGAGCTCTATTAATGGAAATGAACTAGTTATGTACCTTCAGAAGACATTAGCAGCGATGGTAACTTTCTGCTAGACCCATCGCCATTAGGTTAGACTACCTGACATCTACCTGATCTTTCTAGCATGAAGTTTTATGGAAAATTACTCTTATTTCTTTTATTGAGAACCTTTCTTCGTAGGGAATTCTACAGTATAAGGGAAAGTGAGGAGAAAATGACAGATCATGTTGTGAGCTGAAGTGTGGAACCCATATACCAGGGAATTGGCGGACATTTCCAGTCTAGTGAACAGTGTCTACTGCATATATAGGGAGGTCATCTGCTCTGAGTGACCTGTCCCCTCACAGGGCCATCTTTGGCATGCCCTTTCAAAGCAAATTACCTTTGTCGACCCATTGTTTCAGTGAGGCTCTATGCAAGTATAGTAGTGCTCCTGCTTTTTTAGTTTTAGAGCCTATAAATACATGACAATTTTGCATTTATTTGTTTATGATTTTATAGCAAAAATGTTTTAAAATAGGGCAGAAGGTGGAGACAATTTTTCACATTTGTCCTTCCTAATTCGAGATGTTCGGTTGACCTTGAACAGTTGCAGCTGCTCTTCTGTGTATTGGGGATAGCACTGAGTTCCTAGGAAAAGATGGTAATGTCAGAAA
The DNA here is from genome assembly GCA_013389885.1 of Geococcyx californianus. Lineage (NCBI taxonomy): Eukaryota > Metazoa > Chordata > Aves > Cuculiformes > Neomorphidae > Geococcyx > Geococcyx californianus. Next base: position 88,778 of record VWPV01000774.1, read on the forward strand.
TTACAGCCTCGTAAAGCCCTTAATTCTCATCATAAAAATAATATATAAAGTTGAGAACTGTGAGGGTGCCTTACATATTGCACTGTCAGGTTTAGGAGCACTGCAATAGAATTTACAATGCCTTTTTATTTGATAGTGAGTAAGAAAGAAAGTGTAGCTTAAAAATTGCCGTTTTATAAACAAGTGAGCTTTTGAAGGGGTGGAGGAAGGAAAGTTGGGACCATGAAATGTTGGGCTTTGGGGCTTTTACTACATCTTTAAAGCAATGTTATTAAGAATTCCAGATGTTCACTCCAAGTGAAGTTTTTAAATAAATGATGGGTTAAAATTTTAAAATTCTGCTCATTATGAGCTAAATGCTTTTCTCAGAGTATTTGAGAATGCAGATAACACAAATAATTTTACGAGCTTCTGAGAACATAATCAGAGAGCACAGAAAGAGCTCATTTGGGCAAAAGGCAACAGATGAAATCCCAAATATGTTGTAGCCAAAGGGAGTTTTCCCACTGCTACTAATGAAAGTAAGATTTCACCTAGTTTCCCTAGGAAAATTTCATCACCTCTCTTCTGAGCAATAGTAATCAGCTTCATTATTATCACTTTCCATTCTGACTATGGATGGCTTTCATGGCTAAGGATGTGATATGTTTCTCTGTTCCCCATGCACAGAATATATTAGTTCATTGCAACTCCCACCTGTAGGACTTGGCTCTCTAGATTGAATCAGAAAAGATCATAATTCTACTTCCGAACGGTGGCTGTAATGATGGTTGCTGTAAAATCACAAGTATGTAATGTATGATCACGTATGTCACATAGCACATCACATAGCAAGCAGGTCTAAAATTATCCACATTTCAGCTTGTGGACTGGGTGTTATCTTTGTTTCATTATTTTCTCAAAAGTCTTACTGAAGATGCTTTGTGTACAAGCATATGAAGAGAAAGAGAGTATATAGAATATGAAAAGATACAGAAAGCAAACATAAGTACAATCATTAGAGGTGAATAATAACAGGTCAAGATGCACACAAAGGTGATTTAAGAATAAATGAGAAGATATTTTCTTTCCCTTACAGTCAGTCATCTTCAATTGAATATTTCATCAAAAAGGGAGAGGCTTAGTCATATTGCGCTCTGTACAGCATGCTGGCCTCTAGAAGTGCTGTAGAGTTAAGCACGTTATAGAAGAACCTTTTATTCTGACCTAGCTAGCACTAGACTTCCATTATGTGACTTTGCTATTGAATTCGGTGAATAGGTATAAATATATGTAGAACAGCAGCCACATACTGTGTTTAGGATAAAAACACTGGAATGCTGTAGTATATGAGAGGTTTTGAAAGCTGTCATTTGTATTTGTTAACTTGCAAAACTCTGGCTTATAACTATAGTTCCATTTTTAACTCAGAGATTCACAGTGCTCCAGTAAATATTTTCATACGTGGTTAATCTTTCATACACCATTATGTGGGCACAAAGTAAGTCTATCAAAATTTTTTTAAAAAACAATTTTTGTTCTGGAAGGCAGCAGATGCTTAATATTTCACAGATGCCTTCCTTCCATTTGTTTGGTTTCACCACTTAGGTGAAGTAACAGAAAAGCATTTTCCAAGCCTCGGCAGTGCACTTATCAGCACTCTGGTGGCAGGTGAGCTTCCGTGTAATAGTGTCCAACAAGTGTGAAAGGGTGGAATGGGGTTTTCATTGAAGTATTTTATGGTTGTCTGCTAATTGCATTCTGCTACTCCCCACACTCGCACAGAAATCTCACACACTTATTATCTCTACAACATGTGGTAAGGGCTGGGAGACCTATTGACTGAAGAAAACTGCCCTCTTCTTTCTCCACAGCCCGACAAGTAGTTCACTCATAGTCAAATGGATTAGTTCTTAGAGCTAGTAGGCAGCTATCAAACTGTGGTGGAGTACACATCCTCTTTCCAAACTTATACTTGTCATACTTGTTTTCTTTTTTTCTTTTTTTCCTTAGCAGAAGAAAGTGCTAATAACTTCAGTTTGTACTTATTATTCTAAGAAAGACAAATTGTTGCTTTTTTTGTAAGCGCTAGCATATAAATTATTTTAGTCCTCATTTTATGCCTCGTATATTTAAAATGGCTTATAGGAGGGATTTAATCATTAACTTCTCCCTTTCTCTGTGAATTACTGGTATGCTACTCAGTTAAAGTTCTTAAGCTTTTAGAGTAATTGAAATGTTGAGTTGAACCTTAGAAAGAATTAAATACTTATATTTTTAGAAAGTAAATTAAAGCTTTTCTACATTTCAGTAGACTAGCCTTCTAAATATCCTTTAAGATTTGTATGCAGTGTCATTTTCAGAGAGTGTCATTTTCAGAGAATGTCCTTGGCAATGTCAGGCTCTTGGATATCCTTCACGTAATTTTGAATGTAACACATAAAAAAGCCCCAAAACCCAGCCATAATTTCAGGTGACAACATTCTGACATTTACATAAGTTTTACTTAAACAGATGAATGAAATTACTGACTAAGTATGATGAATCATGCAACATGTTAGGAAACCACATTTCATGCCATTTACTGTCCCTAGACAGGTATTAAAGTCTGATAATTTTGTTTGGTCAAGCCTAGTACTAAAATTACCATCTGAAAACTCAAATCATGTATATTAAGTTATAAACTTTTCTCTCTCACCCACACCAACAAAACATAGAAGAGAATTACAAATGAAAACATCCCTAATATTATTAAGAACTCAGTTCTAGCTAATAAACATGCTGAAATTCTGAGATACCAGAACACAAATCTACAGTTTCTGTTTCTTCAAAATTCATACAATTAAAAAGGTTTGGGAGGAAACTGTGTATAAACTTAGATTTTCTTTCCAGTTTAAACAGGAGGGACTGCAGTCAGCTGCAGCTATTGTAAAATGACTACTTCAAAGAGATAGCTACTTGATTTTGCCAAATTTAAAAGCCCATTCTGCAAATAGCATGCTCAGAAAATAAGTATTTTTTATCACAATGCCTTCCTGTGAAAAAGTCAGAAAGCTACGGATTGTGAAATGTAAAGACAACATTTTTATACTACTGTTATGTCAGATGTTACATTATCATGTTTTGTCAGTTAAAGCGATTAAAAATAATCACATTTTAACTTAGCGTTGATATACAGGAAGAGGAGTAGAAAGACAGTTTGACATTAAATGAATACTTATGCTTCTTATGTCCTGCTGAATTAATTATTTTATTAATATCTGTGTTGAATTATAAGGCTCTTCTGCAAGACAAAAAAAACAAGCTGTCACCATATTTTAATAAGAAACATGCCTTTTTCCTGTTGAAAATATCTAATCTGAATATCAGAAGCACTAACAAACTCACTTTCCTTTTCTAATATTACCAGATTCCCGCACTTACAGGGTATGTCTGTGTTACATCCACACTGAAACATACAATTTGGGTGTTAAGAGAGTGTAACTGCCCTAGGACAGAGACCCTCTAAAACATCTGAGCTCTGTCCCATTCACACAACATGATTTCTTTCCAGTGACTCTTGCAGTGAACAAAGATATCACAGTAAAAGCACAAAGCTTTTCTAGCCTCTTTACTTTCTATAAAACAAGGCTTATTTCTCTTCTCCTTTGGCCATCCATGTGAATTTCATGCTGCTGGGATTATTAGGAGAGAATATCCCTGTCAGCTCTGCCCCTTTGAACTCCTCTTTAGAGTAGCAAAAATGTTTCCAATTATCCTAGATGACAACATTCTGCCATACTGGGAAGTCTGATCTAAAGTGGGACTTACCAGCCTATTGAAAAGAGAGCATAGGCAATGAATTATTCAGAATTTCTAGTCAACAACCTTTTATACCATGTTCTATCCCAGGATAGATGGTTCAGGCTCAAGTACTATATTTGTCAACAGTAAACTAAACCTGCTGCCCAAATCCCACACTGACAGTATTATACTGCTTGTATATTGTTATGGCTGTCATTTAAGGCAGGTTAAGCACAGAAATTCAAGAGCAGGGCTGTCCCTGTATTCTTAACTCATCCCCTTGTGTTTTCACTTTTCATGAACTCAGAAAACCAGCAATGCTGCAACAGCTACTGGGGCTGCAATAACACCGAGGCACAGGGGAATCCATTAAGAACAGCATCAGTGCTGCAGCATTAACTCTGGATTTCCTTTATTTGTGCTTAATTTAAAACATTTCTTGCAGTCTTTTATTTCAATATGAGGATTTTAGAAATGCAAAGCCTATGGCCATGGGTTTGAAATTGTAAATAAAGGAGTCTTTTTCTCTGATGTGATACTTCAGGTGACCCCAGTAGACATAGACCAGCAGGAAATTATGTCAGTATTATTCCTATGGTGATTTTATGCTTTTCTCTTATTTCTTCAGTGTGATTTTATAAAGAGAGTATTCACAAACAAAACAATGAAGAAAGACAACTTCTACACAAATGACCTTAAAAATTGTCTCCCCAAACCATGTTTTTAATGCATAAGACAGAATTTATATGTAGCTTTTGGGCACTGTAGTAATAGGGACATGAGTGCTGTTCCACCGTGTTAGATGAAGTCTGACTTAAACCAGATTGGGCCCTTTGATTCACTCTTCAAAGTGACAATCCTAATGACATTGACTCTTTTAAGTATGTTACTAAATCTGCTTCCTCTTGAAATCACATATTTTTTTAGTCAAACCAGCCTAAATTTTTCTTTTTTATTTGTTGATAAATATAATGTCACAGACAGATGTAAAGTAAGATCAGAATATTTGGCTATGTATAAAAAATAATGGGTTTATCACTTTGGTGGCGCCTATATTTGAATATGCTCAATTTTCTGTTCCTCTTTTGAAATATTACTCTCTATGTATTCTTTCATTCAGAATGAAGCCCTCTATATCTTAATAGATGTTATCCTCTGACTCAGATTATTTTTATTTTAAAAATATTTATAGATGTATAATCTTTTGGACTCAAGAATTACTGCACCAAACAGTTCTTAGCAGAGGGTTGTAGTCATTGGGGACTCCCTCCTGAAAGGAACCAAAGGACCAATGTGAAGATCAGATCCATTACATAGGGAATTCTGCTGACCATGTGGAGCCTCAGTCGGTGATGTGGTAAGGAAGCTCTCAAATCTTGTTAAGACCATGGATTATTACCCTCTACTCATCTTTCACAGTGGAAATAATGAAAAATCAATTAGAAATCTTAGGGTGATTAAAA